>JBBPDC010000156.1:11913112-11930092 GCA_037974485.1 Hemigrammopetersius urotaenia | reverse complement strand
TTAAAGGCCGGGCCGTGGAAATAGTTTCTGATATTAAACCGGTCCGTGACGAAATAAAGGTTGGGGACCACTGCTCTAACCTACAAACCACCAGTTGCCTTTTCCAGAAGACTTTCCACAAGACTTTGGAGTTTCTGGGGGTATTTGTGCCCATTGATTCTCTGAACTAATTATGAGATCAGACACTGATGTTGGATGAGAAGGCCTGGCTCACAGTCTCTGCTCCAGTTCCTCCCAAAGGTGTTAGATGTGGTTGAGGTCGAGGTCAGGGTTATGTGTGGGCCAGACAACCTCTTTCACACTAAACTCATCCAACCATGACTTTAGGAACCTTACTTTGTGCACTGGGACAGTCATGGTGGAATAGAAACGGTTCTTCCCCAAACTGTGGAAGCAAAGTTGGAAGCATGGCGTTGTCCAAAATGTCCTGGTATGCTGAAGCATTAGGATTGTCCTTTATTGAAAGAAGGGGCCGCCTGACTGTTTAAATACTAATTCTGATTGAACCAAGAAACGTATTGGTGGATGGATCAAACACCTGTTGTGAATTTTTCCATTAAGCTCCTTGTCAGAGAACAGCAAGTTGTGTCAAAAGTACTGAAACTCTGAAGAGTTTGACATTCAATCGTTTAGGGAAGGTCACATTAAGCTCTCCTGTGAAGGTTAAAGTGCATTTTGGGTTCATCCTGTCATTTCACCTGGAAGCTTAATATGTAAATGTAAATGTAATATCCCTAACTTTTTGTTAATGGTGTATGTGAAGTAACTTTAACGCAAGCAGCTGATTTTGGATGGTGATACTGACTGAACTTATACTTAAAACAGTGCTGACAACTCACTGGCAGAGCGGACCTCATCATCTGGGTCCCTCAACATCATAGTGCGCTGCAGAACAGTAGTATGATCTTCTCCGGGCTCTGACTGTCCCCTGTGACCAATCACGTTTTGAGTCAAACAAAGATCATATTATTTATTTTATTTGACTGGATAGATCAAAGACAAAAGGATATGTTCCACTCGATTTCTAGTCTTCCCTCTGTGCTGGTGAAATAAATCAACTTTAAGATATTCTAATTATATGACCAGCACCTTTCACAAATGAAAACAAAATATGATCTACCTGCTACTTCTGTTCAAAATAAAGTTCAAATGATTAAACATTACAAAAATACTGCTGCTGTAAATGAAGAAGCAGCATGTGTTCCCTCATTCAAATGACTATTATTTATTTTATTTTAGACATACATTCATATGCAAAGACCACATGCACCGTCTGTTCAATACGGCATCTCTCAGTATTATTAAAAAAATAATACATGTGTAAAAGTGATTGCAGTTATTACTTTCAATGCTTTATAATAAAGTTAAATTACAGTATTATGGTAATATTAAGGTTTAGTATATATTATATCACATCATATAGCATTTACTATACAGAATATATAGAATAACATAAGTGATGTATGTGCACACCTACTAATCCCAGGTCAAAATAGGAAGTCAAAAAAAAAGTGGTAAAATTAGCACTTTGGGAGCTGAAACACTGAGCTCTTGTTATTGAGCAGAGCCAAATGATCAGGTTAACTCAAACATGAGCAGGGATTTTCCTCACTGCTGCAGGTGGAAGGTGTTCATCCACACCTAGACTTAATTGCATGTCACAGTACACCTGCAGCCAATCAGCTCTTCTACTTAACCCTGCCGTGTTCAGCCCAACCTCGGCTAAGCAAAAAAGGAACAAAAGATGGCTATGTACAGAGATGAGGCCCTTGACACCTATCTCTACTCCTCCTATAACCCTTACTCTTACAGGTGCCCCAAGTCCAGGAACTGGAGGCAGAAGAGTTACTTCTCAGCATTTGGGGAGGGTGAAGGCTACCTGGACAACTACCACCGCTCACAGCTCCGGTCCATTCTGTCCCAGATCAACCCCAACCTCACCCTTCGCCTCAGGAAGGCCAACACCCGGGACGTGGCTGTGCAGGTGAACCCGAGGGCGGATGCTTCCATCCAGTGCTCACTCGGGCCTCGCACGCTGCTTCGGGCACGCATGCGAAGGCCTGACGGACAGACACCTGGCAGCCAGACACCTGGCAGTCCCACCCCAGCAGGCAGTGGGCCAGGGGCGGTCTGGTTCCCCCGAACTCAGGCGGTCTACTCTCCCATTGCTGGCAGGGGGCTGGCAGCCTTCCTCCAAAAGGATGAAGAGGAGAAGCGTCAGGGAGGGACTGGAGAAAAGGAGAAAAAGGTTGTTGGAGAGAGCAAAGAAAGCAGTGAACAAGATGAGAACAAGCTTAGTCCTGAGAAAAGTATTGAAGGAATTGAGCAGACTGGAGTTCTGGATGATCCAAGTAAGTGTGAGACTGAAGGGAGTGGACAGGAGGAGTCGGACGCCAAGAACAAGGGCAGAGTGAGGTTTCAGGTAAGATGTTTGGTCTCTTCAGACTATGACTTGACCCCTTCCCCCCTTAAAATAATGCCTTTTTAGAAGAGAATTTAGAATGGATTGAGTTTGGGTCTGTTTTCTGTGGTTGCTGAAAACTGCATGAACAGTATTAGTAAGTGTAATATCAGGACAGGAAACCGGTTTAAGCCTAGAAGTGAAGACCCCTGGATTATAGCCCCTTCAAACCATGTAAACTATGGATTCAGCGTCTGGGCCTACCAAAACTAACTGGTTCCAGCCTAATCTCTTTGAAGTTTTTCCACTTCAGGGAGGGGCTCATTCCAATTAGCTGGTTATGCCCTACCTGAGCCAGATCAGGTGAGTCTGGGCAGGCAATGTGGTGATTCCCCAGGACTGAAGTTAAGAACCGTGCTGTTGAACATTAAGGGAAATCAGGACTGGAGTCTGGATCTGCCTCAACTAGCTGTGCTGAAATATGGCAAACTAACCTCTGCCTTTTGTCCAACTAGTTTCTGGAACAGAAGTATGGTTACTACCACTGTAGAGACTGCAACCTGCGCTGGGAGAGTGCATACGTGTGGTGTGTTCAAGGCACGAGCAAGGTAGGTGTGCTGTTTAGCTTGTTGAGTCTCTTGCTGTTGGACATGCTTGCAAAATGTCTTCTCTTCTCCCAGGTCTACTTTAAGCAGTTCTGCAGAACGTGTCAGAAGTCGTTTAATCCGTACCGTGTGGAGGACATAACCTGTCAGGTAAGCTGTGCTGCGTCGCATACTAGAGTAGGTACTACATTTGAATTTGAATGTACTGATCTACCGTTAAAACAGTACGTTCTATACAGTATGAATAAGGGTAGTATGAACGGAATTCGGACGTACATCCGCTGTGTTGTTGTCACAACAATGGCATTTTTTTACCTTTACAGAGGGATTTTTCTCGGTGTAATTTATTCACAATGAACGTTTTCCTTAAGGTACTTGCACTTAAAAAGCCGCTTCTCCGTTTTCCGCCATTTTTTCGAATATGACTCCGTCTCTCCCGCTGCCTTATGGGATAGTGAAGTGTCCATCAAATACCCACTACATAATGAGCAGTAGGTCATCCGGGTACTTCTCGCCTACTGCTTTTCGAATACTGCACGCCTGGCCTACTTTTTTCGGGAAGCATGTGATTTCGGACACAGCGCTGGTCTTTAGTTTGAGTGGGTATTTTGATGCCTTCATCTTTTTTTGACCAATCTTTTCAGAGCTGTAAGAAGGCACGCTGCACTTGCCCTGGAACAGCACGCCACGTTGACCCCAAACGTCCTCACAGACAAGACCTGTGTGGTCGCTGCAAAGGCAAACGGCTCTCCTGTGACAGCACTTTCAGTTTCAAGTACATTATATAACCTACCAACCCCATATGGAGGTTCCTGCACTGCTGTTTTGCCCCATGGCCTGAGAGGATCGACAGCTGGTCTCATGTTGAGGCTGGTCGTGGGTAGAAAGGCCTGGGACAGTACCTGAGCCCTGGGATCTGTTGCTCAGTCATGTTTTGCAGGAACCACTTTGGAAAAGTAAAATAAAATGGCAATTACAGCAACTCTTTAGTCCTGTTGGTCATTATAGCTGAAATAAGGGTGTATGCTTTGACATGATCAGATGGACCTCACTTCGACTTGGGTTTGGGATGATAAACATCCTAAAAATATTTTTGAGCTCTGGGTGAACTTGAACAATGTAATCCATGCCATTAGTTAAACATTATCAAAGTGACTGACACTACTGCATTTTGACAGCCAAAAGGCAACAACTACAAATAGAAGCCATGTTTGATGGGTGTGCTTCATTAAACTCTAAACTAAATGCAGGGCATTTTCAGACTCCTGTTGAGTCACAGTCCAAATTTGTAAGTGGCAGTTTTCCACACAATAGTGTGAAGGTAGCAATACCTTGTGCTCCACTCCCTAGAATCTAATGTTTCGATCCTAATGGTGTTAACT
The DNA here is from genome assembly GCA_037974485.1 of Hemigrammopetersius urotaenia. Lineage (NCBI taxonomy): Eukaryota > Metazoa > Chordata > Actinopteri > Characiformes > Alestidae > Hemigrammopetersius > Hemigrammopetersius urotaenia. The sequence continues at coordinate 11,925,704 of JBBPDC010000156.1, read as the reverse complement.
GAATCCTCTGGTCTGCTTCGCTCTGCATTGGTGGTTCAGTTGTAGAATTCTCACCTGCCACCTTGGAGTCCCAGGTTTGATACTCGGCCAATGTATGTGCACCTTTTGGGGCAGCTGGTTAGGGAAGTGCCCCTGTAACCAGGTAATGGGGCTGAATCCCAGAATGCTAGTGGCACCTCTGAGCAAGACCCCGTCCACACACTGCTTCGCTGGGTGCTGTGTTCCTGGCTTCCTGCTGCTTCACTTGGTGAATGGGTTAAATGCAGTGTTCATGTATAATAAGTGGTCACTAATATAAAGATTATCTTGAGTTTGAACTGTCAAGGCTATGAACAGGATCGGGGCTGGACACCACCTGAATTAAAGGTTAACAGCTAAACCTGTGTGTAGGGCACTCTAGTGAAGAAAATCCCAAATACTGTCTAACTACAGGAAGTAGCATTCAGCTTTAGTATACACTGAACACACTTGGATTAAATCTTGGAGCAGCAGGTCCCAGACTTCCTACACAAGCTGCCCAGCACCTGAGGCTTAGTCATGTTCTAAAGCCCAGAAACACAAAGTGGGGCCTCTATGCCAATCCACTGGGCAACCAGACCTGTGAGAATGAAAATTGAGCATTCAGAAAGGAAGCAGTTGCTTCTGATTAGATTTTTTATTTAATCAGGACAAGGGAAGGCGAGTGAGATGACAAGGATGGGGGAGGAATAAGACAAAGGGGTGGGGGGGTGGGATAATGCACCTCTAAATAAAAACTACTTTAGGTAAATATATCCATATATTCATTAAATAAGAACAGCATTCAAAATGTACCAGACAAGCAGCAGAGGAGTTCTGTGAGGAATGGATACAGTGATATTTTTTTTTCTTTTTAAATGTGCCACCATACTGTGGCATCCCTCCTCCAGTGCTGTATGTAAGCACTGGCTCAGCGGGTTTGTGTCCTGCAGTCGAATGAAGCGAAGCACAGTGGCTTTGAGAAGCGCAGTGGAGACGCCGCTCCATCAGTGCTGCCCTGAGTCGGAGATTGACCACAGAGCCAACGTGGGAAAAAAAAAACAGCCCCAGTTTCTCCCCATCTCAGGGGCTTTTGGAGATGGCTCTCAGCAGAAGACTGCGAGCCAACATGAAGATCACAGTGGAGATTAAGGAATGCATATGGTCAAGCATAGCTGGGCAAAGGCAAGAGAAACCGAACAGAACACCCCCGTCCTCTGCTTCCAGCCAGACTTGCTTGTTAATAGGGAAACATTGAAGATCAGGGACTTGCCTAACTATGATGGACAGGGTTGTTAGTGACGGTTACAGCTGGATTTTTTTTTTTCATTTTTTTTTTGCATTAGCTTCATACTCTCTATTCTGGTCGAACAGTGCATTACACAAATGTACAAGGGGAAAAATACTGCTTTTACACTATACATTTTTTTCTAAAATATATACAGAGTACAATAAGTTATTGATATTTCCATAATGAGTTGCAGCCAGTTTTTTGCACTTTGTGCATTTTTAATGTGCTAATGTGCATGTGTGTAAGAGAGAGAATGTGTGTGCAAATATCGGCATATGTAAAAACACACTCGCTTGCACGCGCGCACCCACTGACACACTCTCCGTGCCTCAACACACTGACAAATGAATCTATGGTTGTCTACAGGCAGCTACTTATTTGGTTATAGAGGAGGAGTTTTGTTAGAGCAACCCAGTGAAAGCTAAAGTTTCTCCCCAATGCAGGTCAATAAAGTTAACCAGATAAACCTCTCTTTATAGAGTCTGAGGGCCAAGCCCTCACTTTTCAATAAGACATTAAATATCCTAACATTTACAATCTAGGATTGTTAGCTCTAATAAAAATACATTTTTCAAAAAAATATTTCTTGCAGTGCTTTTTTACGTTCAAGCATGCATCTGAAACCTCTTGTTTTTGCATTTTTTTTTTAATATGTACTTACTGATTTGTGGTTATTGAGTAAAATGTGACAGGAAGTCTCCATTGTGACTTGCCAGTTCTCACACACTCCATGGATGCACTGTTTATGTAGCCACAAGCCATTTTACCAAACGCACTGTTCTCCCCGTGCTCAAACAGAGCAGGCATCAGCCATTGGTCATCTATTGGACACCTCAGAGGTCATTCCACCTCTAGTTCAGCATCATCATTGCCCGGCTTCCCTCCTAAAAACTGTCCTCGAGCAATCTGGTCCTTGGTCCGTTACATTTCGGTGTTCAGTGCTGCACTGTTTTGGAGAAAAACGACGAGCAACAATGGAACAGGGAGGGATGAGGGGAGAGGTGGAATTTATGTACTCAGTTCTTTTAGTCAGTATGACCCTCACACACATCCTTTAGCCCTTTAAAGCGAAGTCTCCACAAATGCCCTAACCCCCACATCCCCCACCCTTGTACCTCCCCAGCCCAGATCAGACACCTCACTGCTACCCCTCCTGAAAGCAGTACGAATTTCCAGCCCATGCACTCCCACAGGCCATCACAGTCCTGTGCTGAGGACCGTACTGTGGGTGTTGATCTGTGTCTGGGAAGCAGGTGTTTGGCTGTAGATGAGGCTCTGGGGTGTCTGCGCCCGGCGTAAGGCCTCCCGGATCTGTAGGTTGAGCTCCATGAGGCGGGCGCTAGCCAGAGACAGATCCCTGCTGGGCCCTACCACAGCCAGGCAGCCTGTCTGGCCCAGCGTCTGGTGCCGGAAGTAGATATGCAGCAAAGTCTGCACTGCATCGTCCTTTTCACTCCCGAAAATGTCATTTGGCCACAAGCATCTGGAAGATGGGGGAGGTGGGGTGGGGGAGGGTGGGTGAAAATGCAGGAGAATAAGAAGGAAAATAGAAAAAGAAATAGATCAGATCCAAATGCTCTCACCACAAGGCAGGTCACATTGTACACGATGCTGTTAAGACTGCTGGGAGAAAATGTAACTGTGTACACAGATGATTGTCATCTTGGTCTGTCTGAAGTAGGGTTCATGATCTGAAGAATTGTGCTCAGCAGCCTAATAACAATTGGCATCACCAGTAAAGGGTTCATCTCCTAGGTTTAGGGCTGTGACTAACAGTTATTTCTACAACTTAACTACATTTCTATTAATTGAGGAAAGATGTGCTTGTACATTATCAATGTTCTGGGAAAAGCCATCTCCACTGTCTTTTAAACTATACAGTCTTGTCACTTTAATGAGTGGAAAATCTCAAATATCCTTTTGTTGATTCCTCTTGCTTTGCCTCTAAAAGGACGAAAATCACAAGTGATTTTCGTCCTTTATGATGCAGTGTGAGTATGGAACTAAGACGCATGTTTGTGTGTGTTTTTTTTACCTGAAGGCTTTGACTTGTGCGATTGCAGAAGTGAAGTCGCGTGCGCGAAGACTCTCGATCAGCGAGTGAATGGCCGTCTCTGTGCTGGACTGAACTGCTTCTGACACGCTCACTCCCTCCTGTCCGTCACTCACTGACTCCACCTCCTTCAGACAGCTCTCCAAGATGGCAAGCTCCTCTGACATATTGGTTACCTACAAAACAACAGCTATTTCTTACAAAAATCTCACAATGGCCAGTTTCATTGCCTAAACACCTGAGTCATCCTTTAAGAGCCACAATGACGTTTGTACACAGAACCATAAAAACACAAATGGCCCGCACACACTGTGTGTAGTCTATAGAGGCTGTTAAGTGTGTTAGCATCGATCTGTGATTAGTTGAATGGCTTGGCTCTGGCCCATATGTAGAAGATCAGTCTCACTCTGAGACCACCTAATCTAGTTACGGCGACGGTGTAAGAACTCAGAGTACAAATAAATCTTACAGCACACTCCCAGTGCCACCCACACACACGCCACCAACAATCTATCTAATAAATTACATAAATGACTAAGCAGCTCGATCCAAATTTTGATATGTGCAGGACAGCATCCAATTAATTAGTCTTCTTTCTTTTTTATAGAAAACAATCAATGTTAAGAGCAGAGATATTTAAAAACTTTCCAGATTTCTGCTAATGATCATTTTAATAATAAATTAATCTACATATTGTTACTGATGCACAGATCTAAACAAAAAAATCTTTTCTTCACAGTCTGTTGGAAAACAGTAATCCTTAACATGGTCATTTTAAGAGAACTGATCCAGATAGGCTGTTAACAGTGATTTAGCCAAAACTACTAAACCCCGGCCAGAAGCCTTTCTGAAGCATGTTTCTTTCCTCTGGTTTAGGCAGGCTTATCTGTGGCACAACCACAACACCTGCATCCTAAAATGTGTTATTGGAGAAAGGTGCACCAAACATTACTTTAGAGATCCTCAGCCTAGAAGTTAGGGTTTAGGTTTTAAGTGTTTTAATCCATATTTGCATGCAGTGATGTCTGAGTTTTAGCATAGCATAGGTTCATCTTTCTATTTCATGGTATGAAACAATACATAATCTGATCTGTGACTAGGAAATATTTTTCTAACAGTAAATAGGCTCCAAGTGAAGTGTCACAGATATGCTAAATGCACAAATACAGAGTAAATGTAGCATATCGTAATTAAGCATGTCTTGAAATCAACACTAAGCAGGCAGAGCAGGACTAGTATCTGTACTACAAATGATTATTCCCTTTGGATGAACACAGACATACACACCTCAGCCTCTCTCTTTATGGTATCGACTCTGCTGACGAGTTTACAGTAGGCCTGGAAGAGCAGCAGGAGTTGAAAATGGAGCTTATACAACCTCCGACACAACTCCAGCTCCTACAAGGAGAGGGGGGGGTGGGGGTGGGGGGTAGAGAGAAACAGAGGAAGAGAGAAATAACTAAGCATCATTAGCCCTCACAAACACAAACACTCCAGTATGTATCTTCACTAGCATCAGCAGCATGGTCACAAGATCAAATGACAGCATGGATGGATGGACGAATGAATGAATGGATGGATTAAAGTCCAGGGTTAGGGAGGGGGATGAAAGAGTCAAACCCTGAGACAGAGCTCTGCAGCGGACTAAGCACGTTCACTAATCTTTAACACCCACCAAGATTAGTGAACGCCATAACAGCATGCTATTCTTACACTTTCCATCTCATGAATTTCCGTATGAACTGACGCTCCAGATCAAGAGCAGGGAAGAAGGAAAACATGCGATGAACATGCTGAACAAGAGGGAAATGGTATTATGGCTTCTTGTCTATTGACATCCTCCTTTCCGTAACCCATGGACACACCCCATTCACTATAATCACAACATTTTCAGACAAATGATTCGTGCAGGCGTTTTTCATTTATACTTTATTAGCAAATTAGCACAGAACTAGCAAAGTTATGGCTGTACATGTACAGGACCCATTTAGAGTAAGCCATTAATAAAGCATGTAAATATGTATCTATAAAAAGTGTTAGGAGATACAAGGCAGAAACGGAACCGTTGTAACTGGTTGAACATGGCTGGTTGTGTTTACGATGAATGGATGGAATGGTCAGTGTGTTTTGCCACAGCGACATGATTACGGAAAGGTCAAGAATACAAGAACCACTTACTGCTAGAATTTCCATTTGCTAAGCAAGAAGGAGAGCGGGTCACCAAAAACAACAAAGAAGATAGAGAGAAACATATTTTAGTCAGTGCATAACCCCCAAACCACCAAGAGAATGTAGACAGTTATAGAAAGATATAGAGAGAGATGCAAGCCAGAGCTGAAACGTCAAAACTCAGTCACTCAGCAATTTAAATAAAGGTCACAAAAAACATCGTAAGAGCAAAGCAGATACTGTATCAGGAGAAATCTGGAGAGACAAAGACTTTCATTAAAGAAAAATATTTCACTAAAGAAGGGTGTGCGAGTGGGAGGACTCATGATAAATTGAAGTCAATAATTACTAGTGATGAACTGAAATTTCAGCCTAAAACACACCGAAAGACATACAATGTACCAAATGTTTTCAACTGAAATTAAATATTTGCTCTACAGCTTCTTATTAAAATGTTTCGTTCTACCTTAAATGGTGCAGCAGCAGAAGCCGTGTCAGTTTTTGTTAATGATGAAAACGTTCACAGAGCCAAAGTGGACAGGATTTTTAATTATGGTGGCTCATTACTGAACATTTCCTTTCTTTTCAAATCACTTTAGTACTGCACAACATAGTGAAGAACGCCACTGCTTTGCATGTAGAAAATCAGAGGCGTCATTCCCATTCAGGAAGAAATGCTACTTCTACTGTAGTAGAGAGGCTGATTTGGAACAGGCGACTGATGCTGTGCCACAGTGCTGATGCAACAATGGCATAATATGTTAGAGCCCACCATCTGATAATCTGAACAGTCAGTCACAATTAGACATCAGGAATAAAGACAAAAAAAAAAGACGAGAAGCACAGTGAGGACACAGAACTGAGAGAGAACAAACAATTAGACTGAAATAGAGAGAGCTTCATGCTTCACCCCTGCTGTAGTACTAACATGAACAAGCCTTACATAGTTTCATTTAAGCACAGGGCATAGAAAAGCAAGAAAACAGGGAGTAAGGAGAAAAAGAGCTAAGAGAGAGAAAGAGTAAGCATAAAACTGTGTAAAAAGTTAAGTATGTGTGTTTGCATTTGCAAGCTTTAGTTTCATAAATACCAGTAGATTTGATCTGTTCTTGGTTTGCTATGAAACTGAGCAATAAGAAACAAAATAGATAAATACACTGTAGTCAGCGTATGTGTAATACCTGAGCCTGAGATGTGGGCCGATGGCTGCTGTCTTTATCTCCGAAAGTCTTCCTGCAGTTCTCAAGCCACTATTGAGGGAGGGAAACAGAAATTAAAGGGTGAGAATTGATGCAGCAGGACAAGACAGGATCATGCAGAGCCAGTCCAATATGAACAGTCATTGTGCAGACATAACGTGATGGTTGCATTTAAAAAGCCTTTGAATACTTTTAAAGACACTATATCTATTATCAATGTCTGGTACTTTGTGTTTATGTGTATAGTACTGTGTTTGTGTGTGGAAGGTAAATTTGATCAGAGCCCAGTATCAGGCAAATTAAAGAGGGTCTGTTTCAGGGCAGTGGCAGGCGGGGCTCAATACTCTAGAGACAGCGCCTATGTCTTATCCAATTAACATCGCCCAATTCTCCACTCTCTACGGGCCCCCACCACCTCTCCCCTCCTCTTCCCCGTGGCTTGTCTGCCAAGCTAACTGATTTAGGGGCTCAGTGGGGCTATTCTTAGTGCCGGAACATGAGCCGGGTGGGCGCTAACGGAAACCAGCACTGGCTAAAATCTACTCACGTCCTGAGATGATTTAATGGCTGCCCATGACTATGACTGTAACAGACGCCAGGGTGCTATTTATCTGCCTGCATGGTCAGCTTTATTCTCTCAGGCTCTCCTCTCTTATTCTGTCTTCTTCTCATGGTTTCTGTTCTTGTACCCATAGGATGGCCATAGCCTTCCAAAAGAGGGACACAGAGCCCTAAACCGCAGAAGGGTTTCTGAGTTTATTTGAGAGTCCCGAATATTGTTTTGGTCACAAAAAGAGGGTGAGGGTGAGGGTGAGGGTTGTAGTGAATACTTTTACACTACACAGTGTGCACCTGCTAAAGGGGACATGCCTAGTACTCACCTGTTCTGCTGCCTCTCTTTTGCCATTGTAGGTATCCAGATGTTCCTGCAGCTCTAAAACACTGAACTTTAAAGTCTCTAACAGCCCACACGAAACCAGCTGCAGAACACACAGATGAAGCAAACACAGAGCAATGCCGTCAGTATGTGAATAGAGGAGGGCACTCTACTCAATCTGTTCCAGGATGATACATTTACAAAAATCGGCAGGACCCCCCCCTCCCAAATAAAAAAAATAAACTAAAAAGAAAAAACTGTTCAAGCTCAATGGAGTTTTAGGCCCAGCTCCACTTACTAAAATTTTAACCAACATACTCTGATCAGCAATAACATTAAATCCACTTGTTTAATACTGGGTTGGCCTCCCTTACGCTGCCAAAACAAGCTCTGCCCATACTGTGTTCGGACATCTTTCTATCACAGCAAGCCAATGGGTGCTACAGTAGCTCTTCTGTGGGTTCGGAACAGACAAGCTGGCCTTCGCTGTCAACAACATTAAGCAGCCTGTGGCCAGTTCACGAGCTCTTCTTCAGACCACTTTTGGTAGGTACTAACAACTGCAAATTGGGGAAACCCCACAAGATGCCATTTTGGAGATGCTCTGACCCAGTGGTCTAGCCATCACTATCTGACTGTTGTCAAAGTTGCTCATGCTTATCCGTTTTTTCTGCTTCCAACACATTAACTTCTAGAACCTGCCGTTAATTAGCTGCCTTATATATCCCACTCCTGAGAGGTGCCAATGTAATGAGACAATGTTATTCACTTTATCTCTCAGTGTTTTAATATCGTGGCTGATTTGTGTAAGTGAAGACACTAAAATTCCCACAGTTAAGTGATAAACTCACAGTCTCTGCATCCAACAGAACTGTCGGGCACTGAGTGCAGGAGGTCATGACCTCCAGAGAGCTGAGGAACTGGTTTCCCATTCGCTGGAGCCCCTCACCAAGGAATCGCACTGAGGCGTGGGTAATGGAGTCAAACTTCCTCTGCATGTGCTGTACATACATGTGGGGAGAAAAAAAATATGTTACACCTATATAAACAAAGAGCTACATACATAAATCAGGAAGTAATTTACCTTCTCTTGACAATTAAAAACATTTTTATTTAGAAATAATCTCCAAATATTTCATAAACATAAAACAGCTACATTCAGAGTGTGTTCCTTGTAATGATTTCTGTTTTTTCCGAAACAAATTTTAAAGTTTAATTTTCCAAAGTTTTTTAATGTATAAAAGCACATTATTATAAATATTATTATAAATATGGCATCAGAGAACTTGTGTGATAAACGAAGGGATAAAATAAGTGGACTATGTTTATATATAATGATTTATGCCGTGTAACGAGGGTGCTCATTTTCCACCTAATAAAAACACTAGTGTTAAAAAAAATAATTAAATAAATAAATAAAAACAAAACAAAAACCCCTAAACCTCTGCTACTCAGAGGAGGTTCATTGAGGTAGTGAGATCTCACCTGGAAGAGACGGGAAAACACATGGAAAGTGTAGACGGCACAGGACCCGTCTGTGTCAGAAAGCATCTGGTTGACATGGCAACGCCAGGCGTCTTCCTCGTCATCATAGGCGATGGGCTGGAATGCTGCCAGGATGGCGGAGAGAAAGGGAGAAGGGGGCGGAGAGCCCTGCAGCTCGGGGAAACCATCCACATCACCCTCGTCCTGACTGCAAACACAATCACAACAAAGGTCAGATTTCTTTTCCCCTCTCTTTCACTCCCTCCTTCTCCCATTCTCCCTTTTTTGCTCTGTTTAATGTCTCTCTCTCTCTCTCACACACACACACACACACACACACACAAGCTAGAAGTAAACAACTTACGTCACCAAGGCAAAAACACGTAGGAGCATGCGATGTTTCTCTCTTGCTCAGACTTCCCCTCACTCACTCTCACTTCCTCCCATGTATTTCCCCTCCCTTTGTCCTTATCTCTCTCTCTCACCGCTACTGCAGATGTTTTACACTGCAGTGTAGTTTAAGTTCTTCTTCAGCATAATAGGAAAATATCTCTCTCCCTCTCACACACACACGCACACTTACAGGCCTGAGGGGCCGAAGAGCCTGATGAAACAGACGGAGTAGAAGTATCTAAATCCCGTACTGCTGAGCGCTGTGAAGGAAGCAGTCTTTGTCTTCATCCTCATCCTCGCTTGCAGCTTTCTCTCTTCTCTGCATTCACTTTCACGGACTCTTGCTCTCTCTGCAGTCCTCGCACTCACTGCCTCTCTACCCTCAAATCGTCTCACATGATCTGACCACCTCTATTATTTTTCCCTCACTCTCTCTCTCTCTCCTCTCTCTCCCACTCACTGTGAGCCGATTTTGCACTGCATTAGCAAACTGTGTTCATTATCTCCCCCCACCCCCGCTCCGTACACACAAACGCACACGGATGCAGTTCTGGATCTGTCAGAGAGATCCCTGCTGCACAGCGCACCACAGGAAGAGCAGAATATAGGCCTTCTCTTCCTGTACCACGCACGTGAACATCCACACACATGCACAAACACGTGAGCTCCTCAGTTTTGAGGTTCAGCTGGAGCGCTGCCATGCGCTCTCTTCATCAATGACAAAGGACTCCGCATCGTGCGTAGGTCCGTCCTCTGGGAGAGCAGATAATTGATAGTATCTGGCTCAGCTGTCTTACTTCTGCATCTTTACTGCGGTTCGGGGACTAATGTCCTCTGTCCAGGATTGGCCCACCTTCACATAGACTTATTAGACCACAGCTAAAGACCTAAAGCGGGCCAACTTTCAAGGAGATGTCCTGGCGCCAAAGCATAACCAAGAACCAGCGCCAAGCATGAGCTCAGTCATCACCGTTCTGATCTAACTTGTCTAATTAGCCTCACAACAAACGTAGCTATACAGAGGATGTGAGTCTCTCCCCATATCTTCACGCTGAGCTCAATCATTGAGCTCTAAATGCTCTAGAGACACGCATACAGCAGAGCTCAGTGCAGGTTAGCCCTGACCTGTCAGACAATAAAACTAATCCTGGTATTAACTAATCTGCAGTTCCACAGATGACTCAATTCAGGGTTAAATATGACTGAAACAACAGTTTTATTTAGCTATTTATCTAGCATTTTCTCTGAGATCCCCATACAATGTTTGACCAGACTTACAGACAAATCATCTTCGTGACCATCTTCCACACTGTATCCCTCATCATTAAATAGGCAACTTTTGATTCTGTGCTTTTAAGATGGTAATAGTTAAATGGCTGCAGTGTGTTTATTCATGACATTATGTGACATCAATTATGTGACGAATCAATGAAAGCAGTCTGTCACTTGTGTACCAGGGAGTAAATGGCATGTTTTGTAACGTGAAGAGCATTTACATAAGAGCCAAGAAAACTCCCCTCTTCCATAATGTGGGTAATGATATATGGTACGCAGAGGCCCTAAAGATTAAACATGAATTCCACAAGAATCAGATTCAAGACACATTTAATCCCAAGTCACAGCCTGATCTGACACTTAGGGCATTTTATTTTAAAAACAAAAAGTTGATTACAAAATGATCCCTATCCATCTGGCTCACCTGGACATGCCAGAGAAGTCAGCCTCCTCCTCCTCACATCTCTCGTCTAGCTCCTTCAATGCTAGTGTCACATCCTCCTCACACACCGAGTCCGGAGCACTGTCGGGTGCGATGGGAGGCAGGACAGTCTCGTCCTCACACAGGGACCCTGGCGGGCTGTCCACAGCCGGCGGTGGAGGGGGAGCCGGGTCCAAGTCATCTGTAGGGTCCTGAGAATCTGGGCAATCCGTCAGGTCACACAGATCAGGAGGGTCCGAGGGCAGAGGGGGGGCACTGCAGAAACCCGTGTCTTCACTCACGCCACTGCTCAGCTCATCTGCTGCGGTCACGCTAGCATCCTGCTGGGTAGAACGCAGGGGCGATGAGGCAGAACTACAAAACACAAACTAACTTGTACCTGCAGGTTGAGTAGGTTTAGTTAAAACAAAAAAAACAACTAATGATAATTTCTGTAAGTAACAAAACGATGGTATATTTTGAGTATATAGAGTATATTTTGAATTTTCTTATGGCCAGTTCGTCCCTAACACACAATACTACAGAAGGCTAAAAGTAATTTATAATTCGCAAATAACAGAATATCTGGAACATTCAGACATAGCCAAAAGTTATTCAAAGCATTCTTCTGTGCTCATGTACTATTAATGCTTAAACCAAAGCAAAGTTCAATGGCTCCACTTAACATGTCCACAATTACAGACAACCCACTGGTGAGAATCAGGAAAGCTATTCTGCAGTGAACACTTTCTCTTGCTGCCTGTGCCACTTCTGACGCCTTTCTCTGTGGTCTCTAGAGAGCCGTTTCTGCCTACGGCTGGAGAAATACAATATTTTAGTGCGAGACAAGTTTAGGCCAATTAGTCAGAGGTCAGATCCTGACCACCACCAAGAGACACTTAAAATGGCAATTCACAAAATGGACCTGCAGTTCCAGAGGCACTGCTCTTATTAGCAAACACAGAAATCAATAAGTGGAAGTATATAGTTGATTTATCACTATGCATTTGCAATGCAAATGTGACCTCAAAACTACAGGCATCACATATAAAGCGCATGGTGATGCATGCCTGAAATACTCATACGGGTTCAGCTGAAATAAATACAAGAGAGTTAATTAGACAAATAAGACAAAAAAATTCATTAATATAAAAATATTCTACCACAAGAAGTAGTACTCATACTTAACGATTTCTCAGTTCTTTGGCTGGTTTAGCAAGATGTTCATTCTAATATTCAATGGAAGGGAAATATAAAAGCATGACATATAAGATGGAAAAAGATAAAATGACATGTTAATCCTGCAAGTCCCATCAAACTAAATGCAGGGAAGCACATGCCAGTTTTGCTTAGTTAAATGATGGTCAATTGTAATCTCATGCATTATTGAAAGCTACTTTGACATTTTATATATATATATATATATATATAT
>JBBPDC010000156.1:11886309-11896520 GCA_037974485.1 Hemigrammopetersius urotaenia | reverse complement strand
TGTGTGTGTGTGTGTGTGTGTGTGTGTGTGTGTGTGTGTGTGTGTGTGTGTGTGTGTGTGTGTGTGTGTGTGTCTGACCTGTGAAGAGATACTCCAGGTGTGGTGGTCTCTGGCAGATAATCAACCAGTGGAGACCAGCAGCCTCCAGTGGGTGGGAAGGGGAGAGGCTCAGGCCGATTATGATCCATGACCTTTAGGCGCCAATTAGCATAGACCGGCATAGAGTCACCTGAGGAAAGAGACAGAACAAGAGATTCGTTTATCAAAACTACAGAAATGCTATGAACTGTTTCAGTCTTGTGACTTCAACAAAACAAACCCCCTAATTAAACCTTTAGGTTACATCTGTGTGAATTCTAAAACAAATTGAATTATTTGCTCACTCTTCTCCTCTTCATAAGAGCCTCCAGAGCTGCTGCTATAACGGGACTCCAGGCGGTGGTGCTGTCTGTTCAGATTGCTGTTCAGCCCACTGTAGATGTCTAAATGAGCATAACTGCAGGTGCACAAACACAGACATTGGCATAATTGTCAGCAGTGTGCAGATTGCATTTAGAAAGGTATTTGAAAAACAGTATGGTAGAAAGTATGGTATTAATGAACAGTGTATGTGTGTAGTCCTTACTTGTCATCCATGTTGGGATCTTTGAGCTTGTTGTCATGATGCCCTTCAGGTCCAGGAACCATAGTGTTACTGCTGGATGCAGTGCCTGTTAGTAGAGCCAAAAAAAATTACTATAAATACAAGTGTGCAAAAATCTAAATACACATTCAGATCACAGGGTTTTTATGATGCATACCTGTGACAGAAGGAATTTTGTAGGATGAAGTAATGCGGTAATAAGGTGGGTTATCCATATGAGTGACGGCTGAGCTCACAGGGTCCGTCAGCTCCAGCTCACACATCAGCTCCTCTAGAAGCTGCATTGTCTTATCTCTGCCCAGATAGACCACCACACGTTTCACCTGCACAACAAATCAAACAATGTTACATTTATACAATGTCTGACCTTCATCTATAGCTGCATGTCTGAGAATTTTACCTAAAATATTAAAAGAAGTCTCTTTTGTCATTAATATTGGTGGTGACTGGTTACTGGTTAAGAATGAAATAACTTACATATGGCAGGAGACTTGGCTCACTGTTAACTCCAGACATGCTGATGAGGAAGTGCAGAATGATCTTGAGATTTTTGGGCCAACTGTCTGCCAAAGTGGTCCATACGTTCTCAATCTCTGACCATGCAAACTCATCACCATACTAGAGAAACGCAAACGCACACACACACACACACACACACCTATTTGAATACACATACAACACTTCACATTCTAAATGACTGACCAACCTAAACTGATTAGACCTGGACCCTTAACTTTTGAACACTTTTTTTATATAAACACAGAGGTAAATGACAATGCTCCTAAAACATTCATGGTGGTGTGTGTGTGCATACCTTAGCAGTCATGAACATGAGGTTGTTGAGGATCATGGTTGTTGCCTGAGGTGATCCCCATCCTTCTCCTCTGAGCCAGCGGCGGCTGTTCACCATCATCATCTCCCTTGTGTCTTCTTCCTCCTCAGGCTCCTCCTGACGCCGTGTTGATGGCTTGAAGTCCACCAGCTCCACATTATTCATCCAGGGCAATAGGTAGTGGAGCATCACCTGCCTGCCACCAGGATGTGCTGTCTGGATCCTCTGACTTACCTCTGCATAAGGAGGTTACACAAACAGTTAAAAGCTCTTTTGGGAAAATGAACATTTGCATATGTGTACCTTTAACTAAAACACGTTTGTTTAAATAATTTAATCAATACAAAAATATGTGTGTAAACATACCAGAGAAAATGGGCAGTGTGAGCTCAGGGTATGTGCGTGCTAGCTCTTCACTAAGTTGGTAGTAGGAGACTGAGTAGAGGTGGGGCAGAGGAGAGGGCGGAGTCAAAACCCCATCAGCACGCTGGATCTCCAGTTTATGGGCATAACGGAACAACTTTGGCTCTAAGATCTAAAACACAGGCCAACAAAAAACAAACGTCTTCACTTTTAGTTTATTTTCAATGGATGCTTTGTGATGAAACAATCTGAAAGTGATGACTCACCAGTATATATTCTGTGTTAAATAAATAAATAAGGGTACATTTTACTGTAAAATAATACATTGCTGCATATTCCATTACATATCATCATTCGAACACAGCATAGTGCTCTTTACATAGTGAAAAGCTTTCCTAACGAACAGACCAAGAGAGAGTTTGAATAACCGTTTATATCTAAGGAAATAATGCTTTACCTTCTACTTAAAACCTACTATTTTGGAGATTCTTGGGTTTTTTGGTCAGCAAAGACATACTACACGACTAAAGAAATACTTCACAGCAACAATATAATGATTAACGTATGTGTTCACCTGAAGCAGCTGCATGGCCACTTCATAGATATCTCTGGAGGAATCTGCAGCCTTAAACAGGATCAGGTTCAGGAGCACCACTGTGTCAAACTGATAATCCCTGCCACAGACAAATCAACATACAGTAAGTACACTCCATTCTGGAAGCATGTATGTACAGTCATGCAGCCAGACATGAAACCAGACAGACACGCAGACAGATGCACAGACAGACACACAGGCAGTGTGAGCTGTACCTGTTGTGAAAGACGTTGGCAATTGCTCGGAAACAGCCGGTCGCAACCCTGCGCGATCCTGTGTAGCAGCGATCCACTGCCCAGAACATCAGATTACTCTGATCTGGGTTCAGCTCTAACAGCAGCATCACTGCCTCACAACCCAACTGATGCACCTGCACATGCAAATACACACGAAACATACTTCTAGAATCTGATTCAGTGAGCTATGCTCAAAGATGCTAGAAAATGCACATCTTCTGCATTTACTACTGCACACAGATGAATTCTGCCTTAATGCTGCAAGCATAAAGAAAATAATCTTTGTTCATCATGCTGCTTGTCAATACCCGGCACTACACTGCTTGACCAATCTGCTTATCGTCATTAAATGTACTGTTATTGTATATTATCATGTTGTAGCATGTCACTGTTTTTACCACCCTATCTTACATTATTCTTACATATTTAACAACCTTTACCAGGCAGCTGGTAGCCTAGTGGTTAGGACACTCTGAGGTACCCTGAGCAAGGTACCGTCCCGACGCACTGCTTCCTGAGCGACATGTTCCTGGCTGCCCCCTGCTTCACTTGGTGAATGAGTTTAATGAAGAGGTTGAATTTCGTGCTGTTCACACTGTGTGCTGTGGTGTGTTCATGTGTGACAGAATGGTCACTTTCACTTATCTACAATGAAACAACATAGCACCTTATAAGTGTGATGTGGCCATTTGAACACATCACAGCAGTGTGCACAGTGTGAAATTGTTCTCCTGATTTAATCCATTCACCAAGTGAAGCAGAGAGCGGCCCACGACGTAGTGCCCGGGAAGCAGTGTGAGGGAACAGCGGTGCCACTGGCAGTCCTGGCAGTCAAACCCATGATCTTCCAATCACAGAGGCAACTCCTTAACTACCAGGCTACAAGCTGCCCCATACTTATTGAGTACTCAATCATATGTTGCTAAATGTAATTGTCTCATGAGAGAGCATGTTGTTTACCTTGCGGTCCTGTGAGTCCAGGATGTTGTCTAACCATTTGTAGAGGTATCCATCAGACGACAGACCCACATTATCTGCGACTGGACCACAACACAACACAGCAGACATAGCCTGGTGAAAGCAGGATGGAAATTTCAGTACTTGTGCATGTTAAAATGTGTGTAAAAACACTTATTTTAACATGCACAAGTCTTACTTTGAGAGCACAGTACTGGTGTCTGTTAATTTGCATGTTACGGTCACTGTAGCGGTCTAGAGGAGTGAACATGATGCTGAAGGGCCCGGCCCAATGGCTGAACAGCATAAACAAACTGTGTCTGAGAGACTGCTGAGGGAAAATGCTCCTCCTTTGGTGTACTGGAAAACACACACAAACATCCATATCAAGTGGCAAAGAACAATAACACATAAGCTTTGGGTCACAATGCAAGTATTATGGTAAAATAAAGCCCCAACAAACTATTTCAAGTAGTAGGGATTAGGTGATGTGTGTGTACCTGGCACATTCTGGATGATGTTGGCGACCAGGGCACTGAAGTGAGAGCGGATGTCTCTGAGTGTATCTGAATCTTTGTCATTCTCAGCCTCCAGGAGCTGCCGCGTCAGATCCACATACTCCAGCAGTGTACTGTTCAGAGAGTGGCTCTCTCCATCCAGACCCCCACTCCCACTGCACACAGGTCAGCGAACAGACACACATATGGTCAGTCATAAAACCACTAACTAGAATGGAAGTTGGTCTCCAATTTTCCATGATGAAAAAAGAAGTAAAATTAACATGCAGATTTTAAGATATCAGGTATTAGCTAAAACAAGGCAGGCTCACTTCCAGTTACAAAGTTTTTTGCTATAATGTCCAGCCAGCCTATGAGACAGACAAGCAGCAGGGGGCAGAAGACAACATTAAATGTCATTCCTCATATCCTACAAACACTTCCAAAAAAGCAGGACCATGATCATTAAAATACATTATGGGTCTTACAACAATTACCATCTAATAACACACGCAATAACTGAGTATTTATAGCTGAGGGTTGAGCTGCCCAACTTCAGCTGGAAGTTTTCCATTATTTTGCTGTAAAAGTATAGCGATCATAATTTTTTGCAATGTTTAAAAAGTTGAAGGTGGCTCCATTGGAAGCTTGAAAGAGAGCAAATTAAAACTATTTTCACACTTTCACAAGAAAATAATCTACATATTTAACAAATCCCTCAGCCACTTAGCCTTTTAACGGTTTTAACTGTTTTTCCTTACTTGAATATTCATCTCTGACTTGCTTTTTCTCTCTGACAGGGTTTATTATGGTGTGTATCTTAGCCAGCAGTAACTTGGTTAAATAGCTGTTGTTGATTTAAGTATAGCTTTACAGGTTTAAGAACAGTTGTGGACTACTTTAAGCACGGATGTACGTCGCTCTGGATAAATGCCGTAAACGTAAATAAATGTTGCTTGACTACACAATTCTGAGTGACTGGCTGAGTATACGTCAGGAGAAACCGTGGCATTTTTGTTTTCTGTTTTCTTTTGCTTGGTAGTGGTAGTTCAAAAACTGCTGGTGACAAACTAAGCTGATCTTTCAAAAACTGGTGGGAACAAAATTATTTATGACAAACTGCAGAAGAATGTTTTGCTTTCCTGGAAAAGGTACTGTATGTGTGAGTTAAGTCTTCACAACACTACAAAATGGTTACTTCACACAAGCAGTCCACAAGATTTCTTAGATTACACCATTGTGCACATATCAAAAATGAAATTATTTTATTGCCGCATTCTTATATTGCTAGTAGCAAAACCTTTGGGAAGGTATAATCAATAATGAACACACTACACAATGAACATTTTACAGGAATGAGATTGGTAAAGGATGATTGTAGTTAACATCAAGGTAGTTCGAATTAAAAAGAATTATAGAATTACCTAGAGAGAGAGATACTTAATGTTTCAAACCTGGAGGAGGTTTATGTGTGTGCTCAAGCAAAGGGCTGCTTGACCTACCAACTACTTATTCAATAATCAATTAATCTAACCACCATGCTTTTTTGGGTCCTCTCCTTTTGTCATCATCATTATGCAAAATGCTTTCTGTGTGACGAGCAATTTCTTCTCTAATGGAACAAGAAAACAACACAAGCTGTAACTCCATCATTTCCTGTAGTTTTGCAATCTGTTGGAATGACTGTGTGCATCGTTGTAGCACTAAAGGTTTCACATAAATCGACCTAACCAGTGTTTCCAACTAATTACCACAGGGCTAATCCAAGAGGATCACAGGGAGAGCAACAGAAACAAAGAGTGGATGAGTAAGATTGACTTACATCTGGCTGATGACTCCAGAATCAGCCAGCAGCTCAAAGATTCGAACCAGCTGGACTCTAAGGATGTCACGACGCCGGCGCCGCTTCATATTCTATACCCATTGAAGGAGAGAGAAAGAAAACACAGACATGGAGAATGACATATGCTATTTCAGCCATTTCCAATTACAGCTGATCATGATGCAGTGAAAATGTGATATATTTTTGTCCTCATAGGAGTCGAGGGAAAAATAGGTCAGCGCAGGTTAACTCACCTCTGGCCTTCTTTCCAGAGCCTCTTTAATGATGGGATTCAGTTCCTCCAATAGCTCTCTAATCAACACACAAAAACACCAGCATTACAGTGAAGTAACACACTCTACACACAAATAAACATAAAACGATCAGAGATACGCACCTGAAGGCGACAGGGTTGGTCCGGCCAAGGCCCAGGACAAGAGACTCGGTGATGTCCATGCTCTCAGATCGCATCATAGGAACTACATGCTTGAACAAGGAGGACGGGGACGGAATGCCAATAATCTGTAAACACATTCACAGACATTTTCTAAGGGCCTTGTTTATACTTCTTTACATACATCTTTAAAAACACACATTATTTAAAGACTGGTGATAAACATTTCAGATTTAATAGATTATTTAATGGTGACCCAATTTGTAATTTGTTGCTTAACAAAATCTATGGCCTTCACAAGAACCAAGCTCCACCAATAATGGTGGGTCAATTGAGGTTTGGGCTTACACAACACTGGCAAAACACCAATTCAACCTCGCAAAAATATCACCACCCTTATTGAAGAATGACCTTAACTGAAGTTAAGACGACATAAACGCTCTCCCACTATGAAGAAATGTCATCTAAACACAAGAATATGCTCTAACAAAAATTGCTGACTGAATGTGTGCTACACACAGTGTGATGACCCTCTAACCTTTGAGTCATAGCTGTATCCACTATCTGGGGTGGACGCCAGCGTCTCAGGAGGGGAACAGCGAACAGAGCCAGGAGCTGATGATGAGGATGAAGATGAAGAAGACGAGGTTGCAGAACTGCAGCAGAGGATCAGGTAGTTCCTCCACAGGCCGACATAGGAATCGCTGCTACTACTCAAGCTGTTCATCTTTTTTGCATTGATCGGGCTACTGCAGAAATAAGAGAAATAATGGTTTGTTGAATAAATGGTTTCTGTGATTCAATCTTATGGCTCCATTCAACAGTGTAGCCAATGTATGGTGAAAAACATGGTCAAACATTCAGACAGTCTATACGGCTGCTAATACTGGTTTTAGCTACACACAAACCTAATCAAGTATAATTAAACAGCCCTAAAGGTAAGTGTGTAAATACAGTGTGCATGAAGCCAATTAGTGAACGTAAGACTAGATTACGAGCTAGATACCAACCCCAAAAACAAGAAAATACACAGACAGGTTTGCACAAACAGGAGATTCTTTATCATATCCCTACTTGATGTCGACTTGTGGAGAGAGTAGCTGGAGACGTGTGGAGGCGAAGATCCAGGCGTAGCTCAGTGCAGTAGGACAGTGCTTGGGCAGGTGCTCTTGACGCAGGTAACTGGAGAGGCTGATGACCCACGGGTCCTGACCCTGTGTGACATGGGCAAACACCCAGATGTGTGAAGGGCTGACAACGTCAAACTGGTGACTGATAGGAGAAGAGCTCCACTCGGCAAGAGTCTGCAGATCTATTCCACTGGGACAGTAGAGCAGGTTAGTCTAGAGGGAGAGAGGGAGGGGAAAATAACAGAAAGGGGTTATAAAAACAAGCATGAAAGATAACGAGGATGGACTTATAAACATGTCTGTCTCTGTAATATTTCTGTAATGAGAAAGTGAGTGTTCGTGTTTTCTTCTACCTGGTCAGCCCCAGTGAGGTGGATGAAACTTTCCAGAACTGAAGCGCTCACCCGGTCCATCACATCTATCGCCAACTCTTCATCACCCTGACAATTAGAAAGAAAATAATTATGAGCAACACTCAAGGACCATAAAGGCAATAGAGCGCTGTATGTTATGGGGCTAACCTTAGACATGCCGAGGGCATTGTGCAGTGCACGGACTTCTTTCAGCACATTGACAGCGAGGCGGCGTGTGGCTGGCCTGCAGCTACACAACACCACCAGAGCCAATCCCTCTACCACATGCAGCACGCCCCACAGAGGAGAACGCTCCAATGGCAAACACGCAGTGCCATTAGAGCCCTGACCCAGGAACACACAGAGGAACAGCTTATATCTCTTTTCATATATGCACTTACAACTTTCAGTATTGCATGCTAGATGTGATCTTAAAGAGGTATTTGAATGGGGTTATGAAGTTTATACAGTCGCCCTGTTAATAATTGTGTAAGAGGCACCGCAGTGTCAAAGCTCTGCGCACCTGTGAGTCGTGGCTGCGGCTGCTGCTCTGCACAGCCTGTTTCCACTGGATGATGAGTTGCAACAGCATTTTAACGGCATTGTCCAGCAGGGTGGGGTGCACGTCCGTCACCTCCCGAACAATAAAGTACACAAAGCCAGAGAGCACGTCCTCCCTCCAGTCTGGGAAATCCATCATCAGTGCCTGCAGAGTGGTGAAGGCCAGGCCACGCAGTTCTTCATCCATGTGAATGGTCAACCTAGAAGACACACAGAAGATTATCATCAGATAGTCACTACTGTGTATGTTGTAAAGTAAATCTCTACAAATGTGTCTGGGATTGGTTAAAAGTCTGCACTTCTAATGAATCCTGTGTGGTCATGAGTGACACACTAAAATGACATGTCAGTTGCAGTTTTTAAAAAAAAAAGTTTTTTTTAAGTGCTTTTAGTAAGGTCACAAGAAAATCAGCAGTCTTTTGAAATTTTATTACTGGTTACAAGCAGATCAACTCACTATTACCTTTACGATATGAACTCTCTTCCTTTTTTATTAATACTACAATCCTGTCTGGTAAGGAAATAGCGTGTGTGTATATAGTTTTCCTTACTCAGCACCACACACGCACACGTGCCATTTGCTTGCGCACATGTTTTTATTATGGCTGCACTATGAATTAGTGCTGAGTAAGTAAAACAATACAATACACATCCTTGCAGAATGATTGAACTTAAAATGGTTTTGGTATCCAGGCTTGCAGGCTTGTTTACAGAGTTATAGTTGTTTCAATGCATTGTACGTAAGTGAATAATTATTAAAGCTATTGTATGCAGTGTTTGTTAAGCATTCAGTAAGTATGTATCTAACAAAATCAAACATCAGCAGTCATTGCACAACCTCTCACGACATAATGTCCAGCACAGAAATCATTGTTTTAAAGGGTGTCTGTTATGAAAATATAACGAGCAATAAAGAAAAAATGAGAACAGTATTGCTATGCAATATTGCTATGAAATCATTATTACCTAGGCGTTATTGGTTTCTACTTATTACAGATAAGGCGGACAGTTAGTGATGGACACACTGTTCAAAATTCTATGCAAACACAATGGCATCCAACAGTATTTAGTGAAATCTGTAACTGCAAAGATAAGAGCTCATTACTTGGCCAGAAGTTCGATGAGGTCCTGTCTGCTCATGCCGTCAGGAATCAGTCTAGGGATTGCAGCTACACATGTCCGGAACAGATCAATCTTCGGCTTTCGCTCGCCACTACAACAGAGAATGTAAAACACCATTTAAAATGAAGCTTGCATGAAACTGCAGAGTAACTGTAAAATACAGACTTATCGATCTTATAGCTAAAAGTTTTAAATAACATAGTAATAAAAATAGTCAATAACATCAGTCAAAATAATTTTTTGTCAAAACATCCTCTAATTTTTCTGTTAAACCGTGCTTTGCTGACTGATATGACTGACAGATGGCAAACTCACTCAAAGTCTTAAAAAATATAGATGGTTGTTTCTTTTAATAAGACAATTTATTAGTCGAGCCCTAGCAGACACACACTGAAAACGACCCAAACAAAACAAATACTACTTATGTAAATATTATAATCAGATTTCAAACACAATCCAAAACACAAGTTAGGCCAATTCCAGACTCCACAAACACTTACGTGATCATGTCCTCTGGCTCTTTATTGGACATCTGTACATTGGTCATGCTCATGGAGCGCCCCACTTCTTTGTCCAGGTGCCTGAGGATGTTATCCAGAGCCTTTCGCACCTGAGGGTAGTATAGAGACATCCCTACACACACACACACACACACACACACACACACACACACACACACACACACACACACACACACACACACACA
>JBBPDC010000156.1:11853298-11869056 GCA_037974485.1 Hemigrammopetersius urotaenia | reverse complement strand
CACACACACACACACACACACACACACTTTAATGTGCTACTAGATATCAGTAATTCTAATAATTTCTTCATGCGAAATTTCGCTGCTGGTTTACTTGATTTTAGATCCAGAACTACTTTTATAGATGTGAGAAAAACAAACTTCTTATCATACTGACTGATATCGCACACTTAGGCCTAGAAATCAGAAAATCTGAACTGTACTGACCAGCGGCTCAGCCATGACCACCTCGATCTTCTTCTCGGCGAGCACCGCAAACTCAGCGAAGAGGCTCTTGATGACGAACTCGCCAGGCTTGGCCTCGGGGTCGATGGTGATGTTCGACATAGTTGTGGCCTGGGTGCTGCGTTTCTCCCAGCTAAGTGGGGCTGACGGGGCCGCACGGCGTCTACTCACACTGCTGCTGCTCACTGGGACAGAGGCTGAACAGAAAAGAAACAAAGATGGTCAGGTTGTACTCAGCATGTCTTTAATTCCTGAAAATGAAGTGGTCCTGGATTTGGAATTGCTACAGTGCAGGAAATAATTTGATTCCCTGCTGGACTTGAAAGTTTTACAAAAAAATTAACAGTCTCCAATTTATGAGGTAGTTTCATTTTTATGGAAAGACAGAATATCGACCAAAAATCAAGAAAAAACATGTTACATAAAAGTTATACATTGATTTGCATTTTACTGAGTGAAATAAGTATTTGATACTAGAGATGGACCCGATCCGATATGATATTGGATATCGGTCGGACAGCCCCGAACTCTATAATCCAGTTCGCAGCTTGCGCTGGACCCTAAACTTGACGCTGTGTAATACGAATTAGTCACCGCTCCCATACCATCAACCTGCGGCAACTGCAATCTGAGCGAGCCGTTGTTTTGAACAAAATGTCACTCGTTCAGAGATACTAGTTTGGAAATGCCAAAAAGCAAGACGGCTACTTGCGATGTGTGCAAAGCCAGCGCGCGGTGGAAGAACAGTTGCGTCGTACAATACAACAAATTTAATCAAGCACCTGCAGAGATTTCACGACAGAGTACCAGGAGTTTATGCTAGCAAACAGGGAACAAGGCACCAGGCAGCAGACACTCGTTGACCTTTTCCAAAAATGCAACAAATTTACAGCAGACAACCCAAAAGCGAAAGGCATATAAGAGAAGACTCTTAGCTCCCCCTCAAGACCTCTTTGGGGTTCTTTCAGGAGCTATTTTTTGTGTTTTGCCGGCTGTTTTTGCCCCCTCCCCCTCTCTCTCAAAACAAGACGAGGCTAAAGTTGGGCATCTTGTTCTAATAAGTGCTTAGTAGTTTATTTATTCTGTGATGTAACCTTACTAACAAACAGCACAATTTCAACAAAAATAATGCTAATATTAAAGTAAAAAGATGTATTATATCGGAATCTGTATCGGTATCGGCAGTCGTGTATCGGAATCGGATCAGCACGTAGATCGGCCCATCACTATTTGATACCCAAGCAAAACATAACTTAGTACAGTGTTGGAAAACCCTTGTTGGCAAGCACAGCAGTGACGTTTCTTATAGTCGGTCACCAGGTTTGCACACCTCTCAGGAGGGATTCAGGCCAACTCCTCTTAGGTTTAGGTCCTTTAGGTTTCTTGACTGCTGCTTGGCCAGTCGACCTTCTGCTCCTCCACAATTTTTTATAGAACTGTGGTCTGGAGACTGGCTAGGCCACTCCAAGACCTTAATGTGCGTCTTCTTCAGCCACTCCTTTGCTACCTTGCCAGTATGTTTTGGGTCATTGTCATTGCCAGATTTTACGGTACATGGACTCATCAATTGGCCCCTCAATGCAGTGAAGCCATCCTGTACCCTTAGAAGAAAAAACATACCCATAATCTTTCCACCACCATGTTTGACTGGGGGATGGTGTTCTTAAGGTTATACTCAGCATTCAAGTTTATACCAAAGATCAGAGTTTGGTCTAATCTGACCACAGTACTTTCTCCCCAACCTTCTCTGAACCATTAAAATGTTCACTGGCAAACTTAAGATTGGCTTCTTGAGCAGCAGGATCTTGTCGGCACTGCAAGATTTCAATCAGTTATAATGCAGTGTGTTACCAATGGCGTTTTTAGTGACTGTGGTCCCAACTGCCATTAGATCATTAACAAGCTCCTCCCGTGTAGTTCCACAGAATGTATTAGGGTCTTATCAAACAAAATACAATACACTAATGCCAAAATTAAGGACATAAAAATGAACGCTTAAAGAAAAATCATCAGGACTGAGTCTTGTGTTTACTGAGTTTGTTAAATGTTTACTAGTTCAGCGCATACAGCACATGCATGGTCATGTTTTTACAACAAAGGTTGTAGAAATATTATGATAACTGTAAAGATATACTGATATGTTTGATTTTTACATTAGTTTGTTGTTACAACAAGCAAACTTATTCTAAATACAGTAAATATATATTTACATTAAATAATAAAGAGCAGTGTCAGTCTTGCCTGCGTTCCTGTAACCTAGCAACGATATATTTAGGGTTTACAATATAAAAATAGGCACGTGTTGTGTTTTACCAAACACAACACGTTTATTATACGCAGGTGCTCTTGGAATGTAACCCCCACGAAAAGCAGGGGATAAATGTACCAATGTGTGATTGATGGGTGTTTTTTTGCTAGCAATAATACATTAGCACATCTTTAATTTCAGTTTGTTTTAGTAGTGAAATGACACATCGGTCTGGCCAAATGGTGAAGATTTAATGTTTTGAAAAGTAGAGCTAGGGGTTGTGCAGCTACTGCCAGTTTGTGGTAAATGCTTAAAAATGATCAAGCCCATTTAGAAACTGAGTCTCACAGCACAGTTGAAAGAGAAAAAAACTAGTCAGCTAGGGCTGGGCGATTTGGCCTAAAATCAAAGTCTCGATTAATTGAATATTTTAACTCGATTACGATTAATGAACGATTATTTTATTTTTTAATTTTTTGCCCTCATAGTTCACAGACAAGTTGCTCAGTTGTCTCAGTGTTTAAGCTCTCCGTGCTCAACATGTCGGCGGAATAACGTAACATAACGGAGCGGGGTCACGTGACTCCACACGCGGTAGTGTTTTTAAAGGGAAAGTAATCGAAATAATCGAAAAAATTTGATCAATTATAGGTTCTGAATGTCGATTTCGATTAAATCACCCAGCCCTATAGTCAGCACAAAACTAGTCAAGACAGAGACATGAGCTCACATGAGACACACACACACACAGTACAGACCTGGTGCCTCCTGGAAGGCACCTCAGAATCACATTCCTCCATATGTCAATACTGTCCATCTGTGTGTGCATGTATGTTGTTCAAAGTGTTGTTCTGCTTTGTTTGCTTCCATAGAAACAGGTGAAAAACAATTCTTTTCAGGCATGCGCCGTTTCCTGTTTCCTAAGAGAGTATGCATGGATAGCAAAAAAATAAAAATAAATAAATTATAAATTAAAGCTGTCCTACACCCTCTGGCTGCAACATTCATAATGCAGCATTTCAATTACATAGTCTACTTAGTCTTCTTTTACCCTGTTGGTTTATCTCATCGTGTCTTTGTCTTGTTATTTGAAAAAGCTGATATTAGCTGATCTGCAAAGGTAGTAATATCAGCAAAAGGTGTGCATGTGTGTGTGAAAGAGAAACAACAAAAGTGAAGAAGTGAACAGAAGATGTTGTCAGAAGATAACATCACAGGCTCAGTGTCTAGAAAAATCTTTATCTAGTTCAGGGTCTAGCAAAAGTGTATGTGTGTGTGTGTGTGTGTGTGTGTGTGTGTACCCAAAGGATCCAGAGAGAGTACGGGGAGCAAGATAATAAGCGTCACATGTCTAACACTCCCCTAAAATCAGGAAATCCCTGTCCTCTTCTCCTCTCGGTTGCTGGGAACTTGTAATAAGTCCAGAAAATTCCAAACAATGAAAGGAGGCTGCAGAAAAAGCTGTAAAGGTTTATGGCTTTTTCAGAAGAGGAAAGCAGAAGGGGATCACACCCAGCAACTTGCACATAATAACATCAAACACGCAAACTTGAGAACACAAACACACCCGCGACTCCTCAGGCTGCTAGCAAAATACTCGACAAGTGCGGGCCACAAAATGTGTTTGCCTGGCAGAAACATGTTTGTCACTGAGAACCCATTTACTGATTCATGACATTTTAACTATTAAATGTTCCATTTTGATGCACCACACTGCATTAACTACAGTCTGCTGCAATTAGCACTTTGCAGAAGTCAAAATCGTGATGACTAATAGACTTCTAATTGTGCTGCCCCGTGTGTAGGTGTATTTATCAGCTGGTCAGAGGAACACTCATGCTTTGTTTACTGAGTACCAGCAGCCTCCCCCACCCATATGATGTCACATAGCCAGCCCGGAGTGGCCAATCGAATCGAAGGTGCCTCCTTGCACTTTGTTGTCTGTCTACTGGCGCAGCTGACTGGTGTGCTCTGGAGAAGAATTCACATTGTACTTTTCCACTAAACAAGACAGAGTGGGAGAGAAAATATCACAAAAAAAAAAATCAAGCGCTCTCTGTCTGAGCCTCAGTCTTTTGTCACCTGTGTGTGATGTTGATTGAGCTGCATTGCTGACCCCACAGCACATATATGAGAGAGAGAGAGAGAACGAGAGAACGAGAGAGAGAGAGAGAGAGAGAGAGAGAGAGAGAGAGAGAGAGAGAGAGAGACAGAGAGAGAACAAGAGAGAGCTACTTATTTTTGCCATAACAACAGAAATTTCCCACTTGTGGGACAAATGAAGGCTTATCTTATAGACAAACGTTTATAATTATTGAGGGAAAAGTAAAGATAAATATCAAGAAAATATTTAATAGGGATGCACCGAAGATTCGGCAAATGAAATTTTTTGTCCGAAAATGCATTTTCGGTTTCGGACAATTTTTTTTCAACGCGACCGAAACGGTGATTGCGCAATCAACAACCGCAGACAGCGCCAGATTGGATTACAGTCAACATGTCTGTGGTGGGGGTGCATTTGGATATATCTAAAGGGGGTTCTCCACTGACTGGTACCAGCTCGGTTCAGTTCAGCTAACGCCAATACGAACATTCAGTCAAGAACGCTTATGTAAGCATAGCAACCATCAATCAGTAACCTCCGATATGTTTAATATCGGTTCAGCAAACTTAGAACCTCGGCCAAGGTAGTTATGGCGAAACAAAAAAAGCGAACCAAGCTGGTACCAATCAGTGGAAAACCCCCATAAGAAAAACACGCGGTAAGCCGTTTGTAAAGCGTGGAATCCCGAAATTTCTAGAGAGGGTGCATCCACAAAGACACAGAGTATGAAGCACAGACAAGACGAGACCCCTCGACCACACCCACTCCGCCAGTGATTACGGTTAATATATGGGCTGTCAGTCTTTGTATCACTGTTGATCTGTGATCCGAACCGATCTCTCTCCACGGTTCGGCACGTGATCCGAAGATTCGAGGGGAAAAAAAGGCCGCACGTTCCAGGGCCCAAATTTGAAATCGTGCTTGCGGGTCTGCCTTGTGGGCGCATTTCGACATATCTACGAAAGCCGTTTGTAAAGCGGGGAGGGGGTGGGGGGCGAGATTCAGGGCCGGGGCCGCTCTCGATGTCGTATCGTGCAGCCGGGCCCTACTCACTATCGTTCTTTTGGGGTTGCGGGGGCTGACGGGATTCTGCGCCGGCCCAAACGTGACCAGGACCGCTCATTACATCACAGCGGAGCGGGAGATACGAAGCCCTGTACTGCAGACACGCCCCCTCTATGTTTGGAAAAAAGTTATAAGCTCACGGCCTTTGGAAAGAAAAAAGAAAACAGGTTCTAGCAAAGTAATGGTCATTCCCAAAGAAAGGCCGGTTACATTTCTGGTTGTGCTTTTGTTCATAGCAATATCTATCATGCTAGTTCAGAAATTATTTTTTCTTAACAATGACACACACAGACTTGTGTGCCTCACATTTTTGTTGCACATAGCAAAGTTGTGGCAAACAGCAAAAACAGACTTGAAGCTTTGAGCCTTTTTTTGAACCATGTGTTCCCTTGCATTGTTTTGCATGCAGCAGGTATAAAAGGCCTCACTGATAATGCAGGTGGCCAGACTTTATTTAGATCCGTCTTGAAACAAAGCAAAAAGTGGATTGGAGCAACCCTGTAACTGTCAGAAGAAAAAATTCTTGCTCAACAGCTATTTTTTTCTGCTGAATCCAGTTTCACATATTTTCCTCCAGTTGCAAACAAAGCCAAAAATATTGCCAGTGTAAATAATCTGAAACTGACAAGTGATTACAAGTCCAAAAGTATATGGAAAGTGAGTGTGCATAAAGACAGCATGGCGCTAGTAAAGTAGGCCTGAATCACTCGCACCATTAAAATCAAGTGAGTAATATTGATTCTCTCATTTCAATCGCACACGTTTACCTACTTCGATTCTTGATGTGCTGGAAGCAGGAAAAATGCGCAAGAATGAGTATCAGAGTGAAACACACAAGGGCCAGACTGTGACGGCTAACAATCCAAGCATCTCCAAAACAGCAGGTGTTTTCTTTAACATTGTGTGAATGACCTGGTGCCTTTGCTTCCCTTACTTGCAGAAGAGACAGCACCAAGATACACTACGGGAAGGCGGCAAGCTCAAGGTATTGACTCTGCCTCCAAATTGCACAGATCTCAATCCCATTTTCCTCCTGGACAAACTAGTTGAAAAGCTCTAAATGGTGCAAGAATATCTTTGTACAATTTTTTACATTACATTTTTCAGTCACTCAAAACTGTTTTACAAAGGCAGGATGTGGGGAAATGGACTGTATTGCCCTATTCTGATAAAATTATTCCCCAGCACTGGCTAACTGACATTCTCCCATTTTCTTTAGCTAATAACTACAACTGAAAGCATGCTAGTTAGCTTGCATTAGCAGTGGGAACGTAATAGTCGTTGTTATATAAGTATTAAACATCATGAAGATGGTTTAACCCTTCTATTCGACAGTATCATGTTTCCAGTAGTACAGGGGGTCCTCAAGTTACAACAGTCTCGACATGCGATGATTTAAGTTTACGCTAGGTTTCGACTTACACTAAAATTCGGGTTACATCACTTCCTGAGGAACAGATCTGTGTAGTAACTTGAGGACCCCCTGCATGATATTCTTTAAGAACATTTTTTGTTTTTTAAACTGAAATTCACTCAAACTCACTGTGTCTTAATTTCCCATCAACAAACAATTTCTCTACAGATTGAATCTCATTGAACCCACTACTGTGCGTCAGGAGTGAAGCAAATCCTCCTGTCCTGTATGGAGCAGTGGAAAGGTGTCTTTGTACACAATATATTACACAGAGCCACACTGAGATCAAACATACCAGTCCCATTATCGTCTCATATTACATGTACTATTTAAAGACAGACCCTTGAGACCTGACGCTGGACAGGAGGAGCCAGTGAAGATCACTCACAGATCTCTACATGAAAGAAATAAGACTTAAGCACAGCTTTATGGCATCTCTCTGCCTGTGCAAAGTAGCTACAGAGTAGCTGCTGACAAAGCATTGATGCTTGGGAAGAAAGAAGGAAAAAAAACCCCAATATGCTGCTTCACAACCTCTAAGGAAAGACAACCAGAGGGATGTTCATGAGTTGGCTTCAAATTAGGACTGCAGACATCATGAAAATTAATTCACAAATAACCCTTTAATTAGCCTAACCATGGCCTGTAAATGTGAACAGCTACAATATTTTTCTTAATTAAAATTGTACTGAAATTGTACCAACATTTAAAATGTTGCTTTGTGTTCATCCACTGCCCACCTATACATTTGAGTCACTGCAAAAAATAAGCAGCTATTCATTGCAAGTCATATTGAAATGTATCATTATAGTGATGCGTCACAAAAATATCACATTTTTATGATCATATCACGGATATTGTCATTTCTTAAAGAACACTGACCAATTGAATGTTTCGTGAGAGGGTAAAGTTAGAAATGAATAAAAATCATGAGTGGTTTCGAAAGCAATTTTAAACTACTGCCATTTGTGTTCATTCTTTATCCATTATCAGAAAGAAGACTTAATAGATGATCAAAAGAAAGTGGTCATACTGTGTTATTGTGAACATTTTATCATTTAACATCAAGGAATTATCATGCAATATCATAAAATATGTACATCATCATTTGAGCTCTTTGGGCTGCAGCTTAATTTACTCAGTTTAGCTTTATAATGTGGAAGCCTGGGGGTATTTTTATTTCCCTAGACAAGTTGTGTATGAACAGGTTTCCAGGATGAGTTGATGTTTTTTGTTTTTTCACTGGAAAGTTACCGTCAGTTTACAAAACGATGCGACTATTCAGGTCTATGCTTGCTAATTGATTTCTTACTTGCACGTAAATATTTTTTCTTCCCAATGTATCTGCTAAATACTTCTAACAGACAGAACTGATCCAGTGTAGCGTTGGTAACGTCACATGGAGAGCTGTAGTTATGTTTGTAAGGGTAATCAAATGTAACTCATTCTGACAAATCATTTTAAAGCGAACCTGAAATCAAAATGGTTATTACCTGTCCTTGGTCATATTGAGGACAAACCATTACATTCAAAAGAAATCTTGCTTCACTGTCATTTTAGCCCACTTCCAAGTGCCCTCTGACATTTGACTGGCTGAAAGTACCGACTCTGTGGAAAGCTAAGTCAGACTTGTATGTGTGAATGCGATTACTTTAGCCTTCTTTTTAAGAAAATGTTCCAATATTGTGTATTCAGCTTTCAGCCATACATCAAAAACAAGTCATTTGGATTAGAAAAACCTGACGGGTGACATGTACGACAAAACAAAAAGGCTATATGCAGTATATAAAATGTGTAAAGAAGAGATTTCAAATAGCAGTTCATACTGAAGTTGTTTCTATACTACCTAGTTAGCATGACCGCTAACTTGAGGTAGAATGGCCGACAGCTAGCAGTTTATTGAGCATTCGCACAGGGATTCATTTCTAACAATCACCTGAAGTTGATGGATTCATTTCTAACAGAATCATGTCAAGTTTAACACTGCCCAGTAAAGTATCTGCACGGCTGGACACAACAGACAGAGCATTCACTGAACGCATAGATAGTAAGCAATGCGACTGAGGGCATACTCTTGGGAAACCAAAAGAAAAAGAAACGCTCGATATTATGAGCATTCACACGTTGTCTTCACAGCTTCTAAACAATTTCTGAACAACATTTACCTAGGACAGCTTTATCTACTATCATCTTTCATCATTTTCAAGTTATAGGGCTCTGTAAGTGAGCGAGTATGTATGAGAGAGACAAAAGAAAAGTAAGAGATTAAGGTGTCAACCCTGTCATTACGGTGTCTCAACATGCCCAGGTTGTTTTTTTCCCCTGAACATTTCTGGCCTCAGTGTCTGTACCAGCGAATGTCATCAGTTTTCATGTTGAAGGGTTTTGGGTTTTTTTTAAATGAATGAATGAATGAATAAATAACACATACAAGGTGTTTTTGTAACAGTGACATATGACCTTAACAATGACTTTAAAGTACCTTTGGATAATTGGAGCTAGAAATAAACAAATAAATGAATAAATGCTGTTTTATCAATATTTTAATAATGAGCGAGTGAATGAGTGAGTGAGTACTACCTGGCAGCGTTACGTGTTTACAGCCACTAGAAAACTAGGCCTCACTCCTCATTGTTTGAGCAGAGAGAGAGAAAAAAAAGCGTTTGCAACAACAAACAGCAGGAGAGGGAGGGAGGGAGGGAGGAAGAGCGGGAGTTTTTGTGTGAGACAATGTTGGCATGCCAGCCTGAAGTGACCGTTGGCCCAACTGTACTGGCTGCTATTACGGCTGCTTACTGTTGACTAACTGCTTTACTCAAGAGAATACCGGCGCTCCCTTTCCCTCCCCCCTCAGCTAAAACTTTCCTTCACAGCTCGAGTATGATGATCACCAGCCTGAGTTTTCAACTACCTCTCATTTTTCACACTGTTAAGCTTCTTATGTAATGCACATCACTGCACAGAGTCAGCAGTGGCTGATGGGAAATGAAGTTTGAAATGAAAGTGCTGGATGTCTCCCTAAAGAGCTGATCAACATCTCACACTGAGATTACTGCTCACAACATCCAGCAAACAAGACATCACATCGAGATGAGAAACAGCAGCAGGCTAACAGGCAGAGCAGGGCAATATGATGCTATTTAATGTCATTGCTAAACAAACACAATCATAGTATGTGTCGGTATACTTTTGGAGCGTATCGTCGATATTGTCAGGATTTACAGAACACTGACCGACTGTTCATTATAAACATTATAAAAATGATTAAACTTAATATTACTTGTATTTACTTGCCGATTTACAATATACTAGGTATGTAACAATGCATTGAAATACCACGATACTGCAACAAAGAAATAATCATATGCATAGCGGAGGATAAGCATTCTATTAAATACAACATGTAACTGCTAACTTGTTTGTAGTGTTCAACCAGTGCCAATCAATAAACAACCCAGTCCATTACATTCATGTACATCACCTTCACACCTTCCTGCTCTGGTTTTATTAGTAAATTGTGCCACAAAATACTAGCTGTGTGTGCCTTTTTCTTCAAATTTCATTCAAAATGTTGAGATAATTTTCCTTTTAAGAATTTTCTTATTTTGTTAAATATATGAAGAGAATATCAAACTGTGAGCGCCGAATCATCCATCAAACCAAACCATGAGCTGACTGCATAGTTCTACTCCGACCAACTGCCCTGTCTGAAATCCAGAACACCTAAAGCTGAGATTGTGTTCTAAAGGTGTATGGAATAACGCATCGCACACATCATTAGTGACGGTCTTCTATACTCCCTGAGAATTCATGACAAAATGTCAAGACCTTTGCTTTTGCAAAACAAAACATTACAAGACGGAGTGATGTGCCTATATTGCCTTACAACACCCTGCGTAGAGGCAAACTTGCTTCGGAATTTCTGATCCACCAGTGCGTCACAATTTCACAACTGCACAAAAGTATCATAACAAAACACTTAAGAATTCTTCAAAAGACAAAACGGCCCCATACAAATACAGAACAATGTACAACAATAAAGTAAGGTCCAAATAAACTACAATGTCTTGTGTTTTGAGTTCTGCCAATATTGAGATAATACATTTAGAGACATTAACAGTTCAGAGCCTCACATCTCAGATCATAAAACGTCTGACCTACACAGCAGTCACTTCACATTTGACCTCTTAGCCCACAAAACCCTTTTACTTCCACTCAGCACTAAGACAAAGGATGCGAGTGAAAGTGTAGCCGAGAGAGTACGTCTGAAAGATCCACTGGGATTACTAATGTTTCCCTTCATCGATTTCTGCCCCATTATAACATGCACCATGGCGTTTGGATCTGATGCAATTTCACAGAGGAGTACAACGGGGAGGAACCGGTTCTGCGCAGTGCTGCGTTCCTCTGTCCAGCCTTCTGAGTCATGTCCGTTCGGCTATATGACTCGCTGGAAGAATAAACCTCCATCTGGGGAAACTAAATAACAATCAACAACACATACAACAAAAAGGTACACTGCACAAGCTGAATTCTCTAAAACATCGTTCAGATCCTAAAAGCAAAACCATACAGTCAAAGGAGGAGAAGTATGCACTTTAACAAAGATTTCAAAATTTTAATTAAGTTATTCTATTCCATTCTTTGTGAAATAAAAGGCATCTGCCATTACACAATTAAAGTTTCTTTTCTTCTTTATGACAGAAATGCTGCTTCGAGCTTCATGAAAAGAGTGGCACTGTAGTAGGGCTTTCAAAGGGTATAGCTAAGACTATGGCCAAACACCAGTTATAGACCTGTGCATGTATAGGTTATGTGCGTATCATTTGTCATGTGAACACAATGTTATCTTGTTATGGTGCAGACTGTGTAACATACAGAGTTTTGCTATTGAGGAAATGTGTGCTTGCGAGTGTAATTGGCTGGTCTTTTTTGTGTGCCGGGTGTCAACGCTGTGTAGGGCTGCATGATGCAAGTTTTAGTAGATAAGAAACCAAGGCGCCTATGAGGAGTGTGGCGGAGCGTGTGTGCACATGACAGTGCACACAGAGGCGCAGAAGACTCAGCTCCCAAGCAAACAAGTAAATCTGGGACAACTGACATGCTGCTGTTCCATTCTGTTGGTGTAGCCTCTATAAGTGCACAAAACAATGGGCAGTAAAGTCTTGCTCACAGAGTTAGGAGGTCACAGTCATGCAGCAAAGTATAATTACAATCAAAGAACAAAGCCTTGCTCTGTTAATTTACCTCTGTATAGGTGAGAGCACAAACTAAATGGGTGGACATTTGAGAAAGGGGTCAGAAATGTCGACTGAACGTTTATTGATCTACACTGAAATTACATCACAGCAGCCTTTTCTCAGAACATCACAGGTCTTGTGTCTCTGAGGCACAACTGCATCACTGAAACATCCAAAAAAGAGTCGTATGTAGAAAACCAGTTTATTTTTGCAAAAGCTGAATAAAAAAATCTCATGTTTTACATACAATGTCAATGTTATCTGAGAACAAATGCATTTGTGGACAGAGTATGCCCTAAAGTCGATTACATTTTTTTCATAGGTCTTTTTATATTTGAGACACTATTATTCAGTGGGAGCATTTAGCACATTTCCAACTTCCAACTAAATATTACATAACGAGAACTGAGAGTGTCTTTATATGCTTTATGTTTTTGGAATGTTGCCAAGCCCTAATGTAAGAAAGAGAGAGGATTCCAAAACACTCTGAATTTCAGTACTTTGGACACTGTGTGTGTGTGTGTGTGTGTGTGTGTGTGTGTGTGTGTATCTTGCTTAACAGTACTCACAGTTCCCGCTCCAAGACTTGAGCAGAGACTTGATGCTGATCTCAAAGAAGACAGAATCCTGCAGGCTCAGCATGACGCAACCACGCAATTGAGGGTTCAGGAAAAAAAAGACTGAAATTCACTGGCCAGGCCTGCTGGCACTACGATCTGATCCTTTCTCCGACGTCACACGCGCGTATGCACACACTCCTGCACCAGGGTGAAGTTTCAGCCTCCACTTGGGACCATGAAGGTGTGCATGCTTCTAAACACACACGCAGTTTAGCAGGAAGGCAGAGAAAGGTCCATGGTGAAGCGAGCTCAGTGAAGAGTGAAAAGCCAGAAAAGAAAGAAAATGAAGCCACAAAGGAAGTCCAGACACAGAAACAGTAGTACGCCACCGAGATCCTTAGAGAGAAATTCCAAATCCGGGCTGGCGCGTTGCTCGACCCTCTGTGGCCGGCATGCTTGACTGGGAGAGAGAGGTGCAGTGAAAGTTTGTTCCAGAAGTGTGTGTGTGTCCATGTGTGTGTGTATGTGTGAGAGAGAGTGAGTATGTGAGAGAGAAAGTGTGAGACAGAGAGGGGAACGGAGAGAATAGACTCCCAGCAGAGAGCAGCGATGTTCCCCCTTTCCTCTCCTCCTCTTCCTGTGTGCGCAGAAACGCTGGCGCGCTCACACACTTTCTCTCTCACTCACACACACACACACACTTTGGTCTCCCTCCCTCCCTGATCGCTCAGAGCCAACCCCTACCCATAGTAATGCCTGCTAGCACTTGCTCTCTGGGCCTGTAAAGAGAAGCGTTTGTTTCAATGGCAGAGGGGAGGGGAGGGCGGATGATGTCATCAGCATGCTGCGATTGCTCACTGGCTCGCTTCCAGCCTTTCAAACACAAATGCTCCTGCCTTTCTTCCGCTCCACTCGCTACTCTTTCCACTCTTTCTTCCTTCTCTCTCTCTCTACCAGCCCTAGAAAAGGCGCACATCCTGCGTTAGCCACAGCCATGCTGATGTGTCATCCTTGACTGCAGTGCAACAGGGTGGGAGAGAAAGAGAGTGATGGAGAGAGCAATGACGCAAGGGAGTCACACACACACACACACACACACACACACACACACACACACACACACACACACACACACACACACACAGCTGGCCTGTTCTCATAACATTCTATTTCTCTCAAATATCACAATGACTTATTTTTATATCGTGAAAGGAATGTCCAGCAAAAAATACAAATGATACAGTTCCGCTTACCCTAAATGTTGTACTAAGAAGACTGTTAGACAGTTTTGTGCTAGAATTAGAACATTGCTTCCAACTATTAGAGGACAAAAATCATAATTTCTGTAAATACATCCCTAACCCATTCAAACCACAGACATCTCTTCATTGTGTGTGGTTTAGGCCATTGCATGACTAATTGTGAGCTAGTAAAATAAGAACTAAACATTACCACTACAGGCAGTCATACAGGCAAGAGTGATCTTGGAACAGGTAGTGCCGCACTCCAGATCAGCACTTCAGTTTGTTCAAACAGGCCCTGCTGTTTAACATGGCTATGTTTAGTTATATGTTAACATTTGGTTCATTTTTTGAGCTTGTTGAAGGGCTTGATGTGGTTTGAACAAGTTTTATTTATTGATTTTAAGATGAAAACATTCGAGATTAATAAAAATGTACAGCAACCTGGATGCTGATATCTATAAAACAAATCATGTCGTTACTGTGAATATATTTTTTGTTATCTGTAGATATCACTGAAACCGAATACCAGTGATCATCAGCATGTCTGCACTGGACAGATAATGTTTCTGCCAGCAATAAAACATGCACACATGCGTCCACACACAGTAAAGGAACACATTCGAACTCACACATTTACATGTTCGGCACAACCCAAACCGAAATGCTTTCTCCCCACAAAAACACACGCTCACTTGTTCTCGTTCACATGTTCCATTGACTCAGTCCATTGCCACTCCAAACAGGATGTCAACTGCCTAAAAATATCCACTTTCCCACACCATTAAATCCATGTACCACACACTTTCTCTGCACCTATGGAAACTCTGGACAGACACCCGCCCCCACACTGGTAAGTCTGAGTGTGCACACACCTGCTTGACCTATGAGCTAATCAGCGGGTTGTGTTAGGCAGTAGGTGTGGCACCAACAGTCAGTTAAACAATGAGGGAGAAAACTGTGAGAGATCAAACAGTTGAAGATTTATGAGCAGTTTTATAATCCCAACAGTTTATGATCTCTCAGAGTACACAGTACTTATCAGCACAAAAACAACTCATTTTAGACCACCTTCTTTCACTCAAAAGACAAGAGACATAATGACTGATAAAACCTTATATTTTCCAAAAATGCGTAAGGCTTAAGTTGGGTTCAGCTGTTGACAAAAACCTATTTAACATAAGCAAGAACAAAACTCACTGTTACTAATTTATTACTATCAAATAAGATTTATTTTTTATGGGAATGTCCGGTTGAACTGTAAAACCAGGCTAGATTTTTTGTTCAACAACAAAAAAAGAAGAAAAGCATATATTTTGCCTGAAAATTTATATGCTGTTATAGCAGCTCTAAACAAACACTGCCGAGTTTCAATGGGAACAACAGTTTTATTCAAATTTGAGTAGTAAGGGGTGGGCGAAACATATAGAAAATAATTAATTTTACTAAATAATTAATTAGAAATAATTTTACTGATTGTGAATATAAAAGGAGGCTTCGCTGTAGCTCAGAACAGACTATTGTTGTTACGGTACCAAAGTTTCAATATTCGGTACCAATACCAGTGAAAATCCACGGTTCTCTGTAGAGGTCGACCGATATTGAATTTTACCGATACCGATAGCTAGGTTGGTCCGTACTTGCCGATAACCGATTAATTA
>JBBPDC010000156.1:11830298-11849248 GCA_037974485.1 Hemigrammopetersius urotaenia | reverse complement strand
CGCGGTAGTGTTTTTAAAGGGAAAGTAATCGAAATAATCGACCTGGAAAAATTTGATCGATTTTAGGTTCTGAATGTTGATTTCGATTACTTTGCGATTAATCGCCCAGCCCTATATCCAAGATAAGTTCAGAAAATCTTACTGTGACGTATTTCATCAAAACAAAAAATCATTTCACCATATTGCTTACGCCTACCTTCATACATGACATTTTCACATGAACACTGATGAAAGCCAGACAAGATGAAACACAGCTTCAGCTACAGTTAGTAGTGATGCTACAGGTTGTGGACAAAGTTAAAATAATTTGGCTGCATTATACAACAACCTCTATCTGGTTCAAAGCCAGTTTAAGCAGAGTACCTGCCATTAGTGTTGAGTGTAAACTCATGCACACTCCCACTTCCCAGAGCCTTGTGCTTTAGCAATGCCTTTAGCAATGTCACAGAGAAAATGGGAGAAAGCAATAAAATTCTATCAAGCTAGCTTAGTCAAATATGAGGTAATGTGTACTTTCTCTATCACCGAGTTTGAAAAGACTTCAGATAGTGTTATCTAACTCAAACTTCACAGCTTCAACCTTTCACCTCTGGCCATACACCAATACGTACACACAAAAAATTTAATATTCCACACACCTTTTGCAAACTAACACATTGTGAATTTATTCTAGATTGTGTGTAACTTATCTGTAAGACCAGCGTAACAGTACTGACTGACAAGGTAACAAAACATAACTGTGTACTGTTAATAAAAAATTTTAAAAAAGTCAAGCTGCACTAAAATGACAAGCTTCAGTTGCCTTGAGCATTATTCACACAAGGAGGCAATTCTGAGACCATGGAATTTTTACCGCTTCTTTCTACAATTCCCAGCACAGTTTAAAACCTGCTTTTTCTCTCCCCCCGCCACTCTCTTTCTTTTCTACCCATCTGTACCTTTGGCGTAGTATCTGGTCAGTCGGGGTGGTCGGAAAGGTTGGGTTGACCCCTGTGGGTCTTCCTCGATGGTTTGTCCCATCGACAGCAGGCTCAGGCGCTTCATCTTCAGTAAGCGAGGGCCTGTCTCCCGTGGCAACAGCCCTCCGGACTCCCCTAGCCCTCCGCCATCTCCAGAGATGACTGTGGGGACAAGGCTCCTTAGGAACTCCATGCGTGTGCACTTTCACTCCAGGCGCATAGTCGAAGCACAACGACCCACCATCTTCTCACAGGAAACAAAGCTCCCGTAAATGAACGGCCGCCCACTGGACTACGGCATATCTGGATCCAGGTCAAAACTATCAAAGTGACTTTGTCCCCTGTCTATAGATGGCAAGTCTTTGTTTTAGTAGACAGAAAATTTGAGTTCATCTGAAAAGTTCGCAGCACAGCACTTTACTGCTCTGTGTGGTTTCAGTTATGATCCAGAAAGTTAGAGTGCAAAAAAATCAGGAACCATTGCTCATATCCTCTGGCTCCTGAAGCACAAGCGGTTACGTGCACCCGAACACTTGACAAGCTACATATTGCGCTTTCCAGCTGTGTTTACTGTCCCTACAGAATGAGTCAAGCTCACCTGTGCAGTCTCTCTATCTCTAGAGCCTAACCTTACCACCTGAGGACAAACAGGACAAAAAAACAAGTAAGAAATGACTGCAGGTCTTCCTCTTTCTCTGAGGCAATGATGTAAGGGTGGTGGGCGGAGTGGCACAGGTCGGGTGCCAGGCACTATCTGGGTGGAGTCAGGACATGTTCAACAGAAGATAACGCATGTCTGGGCTAACAGCCAATAAAAACTCAAAACTGCTAGCCCCGCCCAGTCCTACCTCTTCTCGGGGGATGAAGAAAGGGAGAGGGGAAAGAGAGAGAGAGAGAGAGAAAGAGCACACTCATTACAGTGTAAAGAAGGAGGGCGTGGCACCTTCAGTGCGCCTGCACACACCGATAACTCCATGACAACCCAGAAGACTAGAGTTGTATACTATACAGAATGCATACACAGACTGACCCGTCCTGCTTGACTTCTTTTCTATGCAAAAACACAGCAGAGTACATGTTTTCTATAAATGATACACGCACGCTCAGTTTCCATTTCACTTTGTTTGTTATGCATGTGTTTCACATACTCAACTCCCCTTAACAGCACATCAGTCTTCAAGGTTTGTTAATACTGACAACAACAAACACTTCTACGTGAAGAGTAGTTGTACAGGGAATCCGTCAACCCCATGATCTACGAGATGAATGCATTTGTTGGCTTCCATATACAAAAGCACTTGTTACACAAATGTCCAGTTCATACCATGATATGAACATACAAATTTCACTGGATCCTTTTTAACATTTTCTCTATTTTAGGTTACAGGTTAAACCATGCTGAACCTTTCCAGTTTTATAATTTTGCATTCATATCATTTTAGGTATGAGGAGGGAGGCAGTAAGGATTTACAGTCTTAGATAGTTAGCAAGCTAGATATTAGACCGTTTTGAGGCAGAGAGGTAGTGATTAGGCACTGATTATATTAGTAATATAATTAGTGACTGGTCCAATTAATGGAGTGAGAATATGCATACAGTATTTCATTTTAAGCAGCAGATATTTTATTTACTGCATACAAATTAAATGTATGACTGTAAACATATGTGCATTAGAGAGATCCTGCTGGTGTGGGTTTTCACTTCAATGATCTTCACAGTCTAAACATTCACCCAGGCATGTTTAGCCTGTTGTATTGTGCTGTACAATGACCTGTGGATCTCCTTTGTATCATTAGTAATCATTAGACCAATTCATCAAGCACGGACATTAATAGATCATTTTTATTAAAACAAAAACTCAATTTCAACTGTAAAACGATAGCCCTAATAAAAATATATCATGATGCATTACTTTTCCAAGTTGCTTTTCCAAGTGTCGCCAGCATGTACAAAACACTGAATGACTGCATTTGCCTTTTAAAGCACAGATTTATTATAAGAGCCTGTAAACACCTACAACCAAGCTGATGGGGTGTTGATACACTTTTGATGGAATTTTCAACTTTGGTGCATTTTTGTTTGTTCTAATTTGTAAAAAACAAACACTTCACAATGTAAAAAGGGTGATGTGATATTTTTTGGCATATAACCCTTAAG
The DNA here is from genome assembly GCA_037974485.1 of Hemigrammopetersius urotaenia. Classification (NCBI taxonomy): domain Eukaryota; kingdom Metazoa; phylum Chordata; class Actinopteri; order Characiformes; family Alestidae; genus Hemigrammopetersius; species Hemigrammopetersius urotaenia. The sequence continues at coordinate 11,846,132 of JBBPDC010000156.1, read as the reverse complement.
CTATGCTACATGTGCATGATCAATTTAATAAAAAAAAAAAAAAACTGAACATCAAAACCAGCATTCTGACATCACTGGTGCATCGCTGTGACATAGGCGTGCTCACTTATACGGGCCAAATCAGAAGAAGCTTAGCTAAGTAGTTGCTGGAAAGTGTTTAGGTAATGCGGGAAAAGTTCCTTTTTAGTCAAATCAATGACAGGGTCCGTCCTGGGAGCCATTTTACATAAAAGCAGAGCTGATTGTGCTGACTCACTGCTACACATTCAAATGAGCCCCTGCTTTCGCTGACACTGTACATCGCTGTAACGCCACCAAACTCTGTCTGCCCAGCCCCCATTCAAAACAATACAGCACTGGCAGCTTCACAATACCACACTCACAAACTCCCTGAATAGTTTGGGATTTAAACCTACACACTAGTCAAACATGGACAGGTGCGATGTTGCTGAACACCACAGGAAACTTTCACTCTGAAGACTGAAACATTGGGAAGAGCATGCTTCACATCATTTCCGTCTTTACTTTTACTTGGAAATGAATATTTTATCCATATGGACTGGTTTACTCTGCTGAAATCCAAAAGATAACACTGAGATTACACGAGTACAGCAGCTGAGAAGACCTGACACAGCAAAAACCTCAGGTGCTTTCTGCCACCTGGAGGAAAAAGTAGAATTGCATGTGACTAAAAGCACAGACAAACAATCTACTTGAATTACATGCAGTAGAATCATGTACACTGGAATGAGGCAAAGCAGAGGGCATTTGTATTTTTGTATGAAACTACTGACACACAATGTCTGACAAGTTTATGAATTGCCTTTGTGTTTTAAACTATACACCAGTGTAAAATTGTTACTGGTTATGTGAGCAAAACATTACATTTGGTTTAACATCTTATAGGTGTGTAGGGGTGTGTGTGCATGTAAACGTGGCCCTTATAGTCATGTGTGAATACACCACATTTTCTCTCTGTATTTAACCCATTCACCAAGTGAAACAGTGGGCTGTCATCTATTGGGGCAGCCGGGTATCAGTGTGTGGAGACGGTACCTTGTTTAAGGGCACCTCGTTTAAGGGCACCTTCGCAGTCTCTGGGATTCAAACGCACAACTGATTGCAGGGGCAACACCCTAACGACTGGACTGTGTGTGTGTGTGGGTGTGTGTGTGTGTGTGTGTGTGTGTGTGTGTGCCCGCGCCCAAATAAAAGCGCACTGATAGGCATAAAATAAATTGTAAAAATAAAATATACCTAATAAGACTTCGTAAAAACTCTTTTTTTTTTTTTTTTTTACATCATGTTATATAGATGAACTGTACTTTCAATTTGCAGATTATCCTTGAAAAATGCAAATCGAATAAGAAACTTTCACTACATCAAATGACCCAATCCAAGTAACTGAAAAAATTTATGTGAAATAAATTAATCCCATGTTTGACTTTCAATAATCTCATAATGAAAAACATCAGATATATGGAGTTGTTCTCACTTGCCAAACTATCTATTTTTGCAGTAAAAGACTGTGTGTGTGTTAGAAGGCTCTCACAGGAAATGCTCACACCCTCTGTAGCGTGTGAAAATGTCAGACCGATGATGTAACGGCTTCAGTTCCATCCTTCAACGTGTGAACTGTGCTCAGAGCGCTCATGCTTTCTGTATTCTTTAAAAACTCACAGCTCCACATGATACATATTCGTTTGCATAAAACACTACCACAACATTCAGCAAAGTAAAATGTTACATAAGCCTTTAAGCAGCAGCAGCAGCAGAATGAGAAAAATGAGCAGACAGTGTGTGTGTCACTGATCTCTAAGCAAGTCTGCCCTCTAGCAAGAGCTCAGGGCACTGCCCCAGATGTGCTTCAGACCAAAATCTTTAAGCCCGCCCCTTTCCTTTCAGAAAGGGTATTTCAACACAGGAGGTAAAGAGAGACCTAAAAGCCTAACGAAACAAGGACCTTCCTTCAAACTGTCTCTCTCTCTCTCACACACACCAAAAACCAAAATGACCAACACAATCCACTCTGTCAAAAGCACCAGCATTACTATTCACAGACAATTATGATCTCTCACTGATCTACAGTTAGGTCCACTTTATGTGTGTGATTGTTTTAGCCTGCTCATTAAGGTCAACAACATAATCATGACCAAAAATCAAAGGAGTTATGGACACTGGCAGAGCAAGAGAAACGGCTAAACGAACAAAAGGTAAGAAGGGAAAGCAGAAAAGAAACAAAGAGGTAGATGATAAAGTAAGTGGGTAGTAACACGTTTGAGAAAAATGAGGAACAACTTTGTTTCCTTCTTTTCTATTCTTGAGCCTGATAAGAGTACAGCCTGGTATATCAGTGTCTGTCTACATGTCTTCAAATAAACAGACCTTTTTCAGCAAGGAGACCACCTCTGAATTAAAAAAAAAACAACAACAAAGTGAATTTTAAACAGTTAAAAATTCCAACAACCAATAATGAACTAGTATAACCTAAAAAAAATGAGTGGCAGTTCTCTATTGTCACAATGTAACGTCAAACAGCACCAACGTACCAAACCCACAGTTAGTATTTTCAGCTGTGCTTGTAGTGTTCTGAAAGAAACTTTTCTCGTACTGAAACCTGTTTGTGCCTTGGCAAACCTAATCAAAACCGAACATACAGCGGTGTACATTAGCAGTGTACATTTCCAATAAAATGTGCCACTGATTAACTAGCATATTGATGGTTTTATAGTTGCGAAAGCGATATTTGTGTAGATTTATTACATTTAGAATGTCTTTCATATTCATTTGCTACATTTACAACCAGTTTTGTCCCTCTTGTAAAAAAAATTTAAAATATGGGGGTATTTGCAGGTAAGCAAGTTGGAATGAGAAGAAGCAGTGTGGGGAGTGATGAGTGATGTCTGTGCACACTAGCGTGTTTGTGTTTGGGTTCTGCTGGGCATGTGCCTTGGCCAGGCATGCTGGCGGAGGGGAACAATAGTCCCGTGAAGGCAAGACGGACACCCGCAGCCCTCACACCCCTCCTCTCCTCCCTGCCTCGATCCCAATCAGTGCAGGAATGTCAGAGAGGAAGCAGCATGAACAATACTCAGCAATACGCTCTCCCACACCACCACCAACACACACACCGCCCTCCAATACACACTGCTTCACAAGGAAAAACAGGAAAACTACCCAGCACCCAGACAATGAAGTGAACTTGGCCGGCGCTGGCTAGTGTTGATCCGAGTGACAGATGGCTGTTATCGGCGCACCACGGCACAGAAAGCCATCAAGAAAAATCTGTGTGCTGATAAAAACATCCATACTAGAGGAGTCCTCTCTAAAGTACTGAGCCATGACCCGATGTGCAATCCTCTATAAATCCTCTCTATAAATATCAAACATTACCCGACAAAGAACAACTGATGATCACTCTAATCTTTGGTGATGTATAATAATGTGCTTCTTATATTAAATCAAGTACAGCAAATTCTCCCAAAGCGACCAGGTCTACCTTTCACACCATATAAAAGGAGCTTGCACCAATTACTGCGAGCATAGAATACACTGAAATATGTAAGTAAATAAATAAATAATATTATATTCACATACACACATCATTCAGACTTGACAAGGTTAATCAAAGGAAAACAATCATTAAAAAAATAAACATCTCTAAAGACTCTCACATTTAGTAGTTTACCAGCTAGGCATGGCTTTGATGTGGGGGATGAGGCATCAACTGACAACACTGAGCCCGAGAGCAATAAAAAGCCCCGCACACAGACGCAGAGCCGGAAACGCCGCTCACTTCGTCCACACAAATCATTTTTTTTGTATTCTGATGAGTCATCGCAGGTGTGATTTCACCATCGCTTCCGTGTAAGACCAGAGGAAGCTGAAAACCCAGATTACTGTGAGAATCACTCCCACAGCGCTTAGCTAGAACAGCTTTACTCAACACACAAACACACACAAACCTTATAGGCAGTGCTGTAGGCAAGATAAAAATACCTGTGGGCCATAGAGCGGCAGTGGAGAAGGTGGGTCAGGTAAATGGTCCAGCGGTCTTAAATCTTGTTAACCTGGGAAAAAGGAAAACAAAGGATGCTGAAGACATTTGGAAAGAACTGACCTAGCGTAAGAAAATGGAGGGTTTTCCTTTTTCTTTTTTTTTTTTTTTACATGCTCATTTTTCAAATGAGGAAAAACAAAAAACAAAACTTTGTACTAATTTCACTCCTCATTCAAAACCAACATCAAAATACAGCCCACATTTTAAAGCAGAGTTAAGGGTTTAAATAACCTTGTAATCTGCTGACAAGCATTAGACCACTTAACCACCACCAGACTCTGTTCTATGTTTTAAAAGATCCAGGAACCAGGAACCTTTCAGACAGACCAACACCTTACCACTGAGCCAGTTAGTCAACAATATCACAGTCTGTTTGTGATGCAGCCATAATGTGCAAAAAAGTGAATTTTATGATCAATATTTACTTGCAGACTACACAGATTGTTTCTAGATCAACACAGTACATGATATGACAAATATCTTGAAACAACTGCAGATAAATTAAAAGGTTTTTCACAAAAATATTAACACCAACACAGCAGGACTTATTTGTGTTTATTAATGTGAATAGTGTCACTTGGAGGACAACTGATGTGAAATTTCACAGGTGTTTGAGAATGCCTCATTGTATTAAAATTACATAACGTTTGACCAATGATGAAATAACTAACTTTAACTGGTTTAATTGTTTATTAAGTAATCCTTAACGATTCTCACTACAGTAGGTCAAGCAGTATCTGAGAAATTGCTGTTTGCATTTTATAGTCCCTATGGACTAATTGCCACCAAACTTGGTACAAGTAAATCTTAACTGTAGGCATGTTTTAGAGCTCCACTTAAGGCACTAAATCTAACCCCAATTTCCTAAATGATGAAATAAATAAATAAATAATTACATTACAATAAATCCTGCTACTTAAGAGGTCTTTATTTATGCCCAAGCTCAAAATTAGGTAATGCAAACCTTACTAAAAACAGGACAAAGCGTTAAAAAGGTTCAGCTGATATCTTTACATGCCCAGCCAGAAGGATTTACAGTTACGTTTATGGCATTTAGGAGACGCTTTTATCCAAAGTGACTTCCATTCCCTGGAGCAACTTAGGGTTAAGGGTCTTGCCCAGGTGGTGGTCTGCTGAAGGTAGGATTTGAACCCATGACCTCTTGGTCCAGAAGCAAGTATCCTACTCAATGAGCAACCTCCACTCCTATCTATATGCAGCTAAATCTATATATACTTAACAGAAGTATATATAGATTTAGCTGCATGTTGCAGATATACTGTTCATAAATGTTAACAAACATATATGTTAACATATAGGCTCTTAAGAATATTTTAATACCAAAATCATGACAAAAAACAAGGACTATTTGGGGGAAAAATGTTTTCATACGCAAATTTGCTCAAAATCGAATGGGTAGGGATTCATTAAGGCTTTCAGTTTGGTTTGAGGCAAGGAATAATATTACACAAACACTAGCTTTAAGTATATTGGTTTAGGAGCTAAAGGTCAAAAGGAAAAAAAAGCTGTGCTCTAGCGCCACCTTAAGATCAACTCCTCCCTAATTTCGCTATCCATACATGGAAATATCAATCAAGTTTCCTAACAACAGGCCAATGGTAGGCCTGTCAAAAGCCTGCTGAAAGCTGATTTTCTAACGGCAGTCAATTTTTGAATAATTTTTTTTTTAGTTATTTCATGCCCACTTTTAGATAAGGTCAAAGAAAAAAGCTGTAAAATTTCAATTAGGTGGACAAGTGACAGAAAATCATAGCCAGAAAGATTAATTGGCATCTGCTGGCTATGGATGTTTCCGTTTTAGATACTTCTTAAAATTCACGATCTAGTGAATTTTAAACGTTTTAACAGCAGTGTGCCGAATGCACAAGGACCCGTTGCGAAAATAGGTCTTGCATAGTATAAAACTGTCTCTAAGCCTTACAGTTCAGGACACAAACAGCTTTGCTGTAGCACCACCCTCAGGTTGGTGTTTGGCATTTTGCTCCGCATACTGTTTTAGCGGAGAGGGAGAAGACAAGAGGACATAGAGGAAAAAGATCTCTCATAGTTTCAAAAGGTGTTCAGCACCTCTGGTGCTTAGACCCCTAATAAAAAAAATCATGATAGCAATACCTGCCTTCATAGATAACAGTAGCTGTTACTTAACTGTCAAATTAAACCGACAATGACCTGTTCAAGCTTCTCCAAGTGCTAAATCTAAATGTATCTGTTCGAAGCTTGTGCATCATGGAGGACAAGAGAGGTCCAATGGCTTTACTTCATGAAGAAAGAGGACAATAATACTACTGGCAATGTCTGTAAAACGATCATTTCAAGTAAGGGCTGAAATACCTTTGATACAATAGGGGCTAAAATGTATTTGACATTTAATTACAAGATTTAGACATTTTTTCATTAACCAACCTAAATGAAAACAGATATTGTATGCTAAATTAATGCTTGCCCAGCAGATTTTGTACAGCACTGTAACAAAAAAAAGTATCATTTGTATTAAAAACACACCAACAACAAACAGGCTACCAAACAGAGGTATAGTGTATATTTAGTGAAGTTTAAGTTGCATTAAGAGCGGGTATAGGCTCTTCAAGGCTGTTTAGTCGTATAATGCCTTAAAAAAAAAAGATAATCCTGAAACAATAAATAACTTTTGTAGACTATTTAACAGTAATTTAATATAGTTTTTTTTTTTAATCTGATGACTATCTGCAGTGCTTACCACCTTAAGGAGGAAAGCTGACCATCACAGCTGCACAATTTAAGGTGGAACTGAAATCTCTGGACCTGGAAAATGGCATCAGACTTGACAGTTAACCCTCACATGCTCATTAGACTATTGCTATTACAAAACTATTGCTATGCTTCACAGATCAGATTTTACTTTTCCCAGCATTCTGAGGGAGTATCGTCTTAATGCTGATGATGTAAATTTGGCCAGGACATCCCTAATTCTCACATTTCATCCATTTTACCTCACTGTAGGCACAGAAAGCTTTGAGGCTACTACTAGCTGCTTGACTCATGCATCAGGTCAGAACTGTATATTTTAACCAGTCAATGTTAGATTTGTTTTCCAAGCTCTTTTAGTCTTTTTCTGAAAAGAAGCACTGCAAAGTATCATGTTGAAAAGTTATTAGACGGACACTCTACACTAGAGTCCAGAGATAATAAAACAGCTACACTGTTGCTAAAAATCTGTGCGAGCCTCTTTAACACAGACAATTTATCAGGAACTGTTAAGTAAACAGGTATCAATCAAACATTGGTATCAATAACGTTGTAATAATTACCAGACCTCTGCAAGTGTCAGTGATAAAAAGCCTAGACATTACCGGTAAAAGCATATAATGTCTAGGGGTAGAAGAGAGAAAAAATCTTAATGTGTCTTTTTTTTGTTTTATAAAATCCTTCATAAAACAAAACTGAGACTAGGAGCAACAGAACTGGTCCTTTTTAATGCAAAGTATTGACAAGAAGTGTGAAACACTGAATAAAGACATTGTACTCGTATTTTCGAGCTATAAAATATGAAAGTACTGTTGCATTGTTGTTTAAATTCTAAAACTGCAAAAGAAAAATTATACAACATTTTTTGCCATATTGGCCACCCCTACTTTGCTTCATCTTTGGACGTTCCCAACTCACCACTGTTGTCTAGTAACCATTTAATCTTGTCAGAAGGTAGTAAATGAACAGCCACCCGCAGAGTTTTGCTCAGGTGCAGGCGCTGGGTATATCAGAGGTCAGAAACCGTTACTGTTACCACCCACATCAGGTCAGGCCGCCTCAGTCAAACAGCAGTCAGGATTAGAGGCTTCTTCCTGGGCGTTAATCTCCAGATTACACCCTCCCTCTGACTCTCCACCCAGACAACCATCCCACCATGCAAAAGCCAGTTACATAAGGCTGCTCGCACGCGCATACAAACAAAATAGGCCCTGGGCTGCCAAGACAAAAACCGCAGTCACCACCAGAGTCTTATTTATAGGAGCAGCAAGCATTAGGCGGTATCTCTACATCTCATTAGCTATAATTACTTCTGCCCACACCCACAATGCTCTGTGACATTGCAGTACTGTTCCAGGGTCAGCTAATGGCGCGTGTTTATCAATACAGCTTCCACAGCAAATATGCATGAGAACATCAGAGCCAAGACGAAGGCGCAAAGCCAGTGGCAGCGATGAGCTTACATGGGGTCAGCAGAGGTCAGGAATATGGCTGATCATGGCTGATCATCATGGCTGATATTCGCTTCCATATGAAGCCTAAATTAACATCTTATCGCAAAGTGATAATGCTGCAGCAACTATACTGTGTTTTGTCAATTTACTGCGCTCTCGTTTATTAGTATATATTTTGTGCTAATATTATATTAATATTATATTAAATTGTGTGAATTTATATTATATGCTACAATACTCTGCATGGTGTTATGATAATATAATTAATGTGTGAAAGTATTTTTATGTTTTTATTGTTAGAATTTCTAAAGTATGATACTAAGATTTGTAGGGATTTTAAAGAATTGGGCAAACTTGAATAAAAATTGTACAAAAGCTAAAGAAGAGTTTCATCTTCCATCATATACAGGTTATGGTACAGAATTCCCATCTATCTTTTGGGGTTGATTGATATTAGCTTACTCAGGCAGCCAGCATGTTCCTCTTTTACATGAAAATACCTGCTACCTCCTAGCTTTAAAGAATTACTAGGTCACTATCAAATTATTACCGTATATAATTCTGAGTCAGTTATCTAAAAAAGCAATGTTCTGCAACGCCTCCATCAGAAAAGCACACCTTTTTGATCATCAAAACTATCTATAATTAAAACAGTATGAGGAAGCATGAACTAGGATCTACACCAACTTCATTAGGTACACCTACCATGTGTCTACCCTTATTGTCCATTTTAGCAGTACAACATACCATATAGGCCTTCTCTGTATTATTTACCATTACAGACTGCCACCCATCTGTTTCTCTGCATTTGTTAGCCTCCATAACCCTGTTCATCAACTGACCACCCTGGGACCGCCAGTGAGCAGGAATTATCTAGGTAGTAAATCCTTTTGAGCACAGCAGCGACACTGACAGAGTGGTGGTAAGTTTGTGTGTGTGTGTGTGTGTGTGTGTGTGCGCGCTTGTGTGTCCACTTACAGTTCACTTTGCTGCATCTAACCTGTTGGTCCACATTGTGATCGTAAAGTTACTGAAACTACAACAGCGTGACTGATAGTGATCCACTTTACGCAGCGTGTTCACTCACACTTCACAGAAAACTGCCAAGAGCGAAATCTTTGAGAGAAGCAGCATATAGAGGACAAGATAATACATGCCAGGTTTACAGCTATTGGAAAGTCCCCGCATGCACTAGCCTTTCTAGCGCACACCTGCACACACCCAAACGCACGTCTCATGACTAACAGTCGCATCAATCACCCAAAAACAAAAGTTGTGACAGAACTTCCCACCCATGGTATAGTTTACTGAACTTGGAAAGTGACCAGCAGTTAAACTATATTAATAACATTCTCTGAAATACCATCGGTTGAACATGCAAACCCACACCCACAACCACAGTCTGCCTCCTCAAAACACTGGAGACACACATATCTCACTTCCTGTACAGCTCAACATCTCAGAAAAAAGTCAGCAACTGACACAAAAAGAGTTAAATAAATAAATAAATACATACTCACGGACATTTTGAACATTTAGATCCAACACACAAATAACCCGATTCACCATGACGAAGTCTCATTTTGGAAAACAGGACTGAACGGATCTGACGTATTTGTGTTTAAACAAACACAAACATTTTACATCACATTCATTTTTGACTAGTCATTTGCATTCCTCCATGCACAGTGGTTACGTGGACTACATGTCAATGCTACAGGACACTCTCCACCATTTCCCATGCTCTCTCCCTCATATACACACACATGCATTCACACTACACTTGCTGAAGGTATAATTCATTGGCAGAACACTAAAAGTTAGTCCTCATTCACACTGTAAAAGAAACTAGATTATTTGTCTGAACCTGATAGGACATGACTGAGAGTCACATCTGACTATATTAAGATCCTCAGGTTGATTCTTACATGGTTTATAACTCACACATTTAGCTACTGCCAGGAATAAAGTAAAGTGGCCTCTTGTAGTCACGTGTGAACATTGCGAACAGTGTGAAATTCCTTCTCCGCATTTAACTCGGGGAGCAGTGTGTAGGTGCCATAAGCAGTCCTGGGATTCAAACCCACATCCTTCTGATTCGCATCGGCAACTCAGTAAGCACCAGGACACCAGATGCCCCGGTGGTGTTTTGGTTCAAAAGCGGGTGCTCTACCCATTGAGCTACTGGGGGGCTACAAGCGAAAGGATCAAAAGGACTGCAGCACAGATTACAGAGAGATACTAGTTAGGAATGCAACAACAAGGAATTTCCTGGTCAATAACTAAGTAATAAATATTTCTGACTGATACAATCCCTATAAATAATAGTTGTGTGTCGGCAGCAGTGGTACACACTCTGTTAACACCCATTTCATCTACCCATTCTCTAGAGACTTTATGTGCATGCCCAAGAAAACTGTTGTAATGTCTATTTGTTTCAATTATCAAAAATGATCTCATTTCTGTTTTTTCTATTTATATCAGTCACTGTCACAATAGCTCTAGTTCTGTTTCCTCTTCCGTTGAGTAAAAAGTTAGTCATGCAAACAAAATGCTTAAGGTTTTCAAAAACTAATTTATACATGGCTTACTTCAGGCCACCAAAATCCCAGGTGTACTTATTTAGCATTTATAGTCTCAGGGTTTTCTGAGAAAGCTTCACAAACCATGATTAAAATATAAAGGGGAAACTCAATTTTTACATGATGCAATGACCAAGATGAAGTCATTCAGTATGGTCTGATGAAATGCTTCAAGTCAAGACTGGTAACAGTGGTAGTGACATGAAGCAAAAAGTTTACATTCAATGATACACATTTTAAATTTACTTCCAGTGGAGAGCTACAGACAGGATGTTGTACATAAAGCGGTATAAAGCAATTTTTGTTTTTGGATCTGTTACCTTTCTAAATTGTACATATACAGCACTCAGAAGACACTTGCCGGTTCAGTGGTCCTTCTGGACAATAAACAAAATGAATATATTTGCACTGTACACGTTGCAATCCCTAGTTTCTATCAGAATTACTGTGAAGAAATCGGATTGCTGAAGGAGCATAACAAGACCGTCTGCTGAAGCTTCCTCATATCATACATGTCTAACATGCGATGATACAGTTCTTCTTCCACTGTGTTTGTCTGCACAGTTTGCAACCAGGCCTGAAAAAATAGAAAATGTAGTCTAATTTCAAATCAAAAATAAAGATATACAAGAGCATTTAAATTTTAAAAAATTGGCTTTAGATATTAGATATTTGGTGGGTGTGATGTTGTGGTTTTACTGTAATTAACAGGCAGCCTAGTATATCTTACCTAAAATGGATACATTTGAAATTATAATACGGTAAAAAAAACTATGTACACACCCAGAAGGTCAGATGTGGAGTAAGTGGTGTGATGGGGCAAAGAGTAATACATAGGTCTTTTGTTTTCCTAGGTTAATGCCTCAACTGCTTTGAATTCACTAAACAACACCTGCCTTTGTGTAAGCTCCATTTATACAAACTGAAAGCTGTTTTGGTTTGATATTTAACCAGTTGTAACGGACTCCTATCACGTACACTGGCAGAGGGGGAAAAGGGGTCAAAGACCAAACAGAAAGTACAGGCCATCCAATCTCGCATGAAAACAGCTAAAAAGAATGAGTCACATAAGTGAGACATAGGAGGAAATTAAAAAAAAGAACTGATTCCCTCAAAAGATAATGGATGAATGGTTAAAATATCAAACTTGGAATAAGATGTGAATGAACATATTCATAAACAACAGCAGTCGGAGGGAAAAAAGTTGGCCACAATGCCAGAACGGTATACAAAAGCAATCCTTTTAATGAAAAGCTTGCTATAGTCAAAACCAAAAGCCTGAATGAAACCCATGGTTTTCCAGAAACACTAAAACTAAAACAGACGTTAAATTTGTTTACCCAGCAATAAACCACTGAACTCTCTTTGTCTCACACAGCGCTGTTGTACTTAAGTTCTCAACCTAAAGAGGGGTTCTTCACTCACAGTCCTGGAGGGTCCAGCACAGCTGGGTGATTTTCTTGCTCTTAACTCATCTTAACAGATTAGTTCAATCTGAGCAGAAAGAAGAATATCAACTATATTCAGCTCGGCAGCTGGTAGCATTTGCCCTGCGACTAGAAAGTCCGGGTTCGATTCCCAAGACCGTTAGGCACCTCTGAGGTACCGTTCCCACGCACTGCTCCCCAGGCGCTGGGTTAAATGCAGAGGTTGAATTTCGTGCAGTTCACACTGTGTGCTGTGGTGTGTTCACGTACGACAAAGTCACTTGCACCGTTCACCTACTGCACATCAGGCCTCCAAGACTGGAACTAAAGAACATGGGTCTAAAGTGAGGGTTGCTGGGACTCCCTACTCAATCTGTCCTTACATTGCTTACTCTGCAATAGCCCTAAATCGTCTACATTTAAACATCAAAATATGGCCATTCTCCTCAAGCACAATAAGGTTTGTTCACTTTCCAGTTGGCTGAATAGAGAGAAAAGGCTGAAGCTAAGGTGAGATAATCAGGATTGGTGAGAGAAGAACCTCTGCAGTGTGGCTGTCCTCATTCGTTGCTGAGGATGAGTCGTGTCCCTCACTGCATTAATAATGCACTGTGTTCCAGTGCAGACTGATAGAATTTCCCCGCTGCAGGTCAGTTTAGAGCTGAGTGGACTCGCAGGCAGCACTGCAGCGCTGCTCCGGGGCCCCCAGGGAAAATGCATTCAGCATCAGGTCTCGTTTCCCACCTCAGCACAGCATGGGACAGCAGTGGAGGTAACAGGAAGACTGTTAAAAAAAATTTTTAAAGAGTGTGCAGCTGCACAACACCGGACAGGACAAAATGCATCACAGTTTTGTGTCCTCTTGAAAGATTCTTCTGAAAATTGGAAAAAAAAATAAAACCTAAACGGTTAGTTTGTACCTTTAAAGACAAAATACAAACACAATAAAGGTCTCATTCATATTGAAGAAATCTAGTAGACCTGAAATGCTTTTATAGAAAATACATTTTTAATGAAGGCACTTCCTCTACAAGCATGATATCAATAACTGTTGTCATCATGGTACTTTATGTTACACTAAACAATCAACTGTGATATTCCAGGATTAGATTTGTTACAATTTTTGGTGCAACATCCAATCCAGTATTTTCTGTTGGTACCAGTAATGGATCAGTACCAGTGCGATAGTTCAGGAAACTCAATGATCATATTGCAGCACTTAAAGCAGATAATTTGTGAAGTAAATCATTTTTCTTCTCTCAATCAACATGAAATCAGTTTAATCAGTTAATCTGGGCGAGATGCGTCAGTCATCCGATATACCATTTCATCCATTCACAAGAATGACAGAGTTGGAGAGCTGAGAGCTAGTCATGGCTGTCACGTCTGTTTGAAAGCAACAATTCTCTGAAAAACTTAGTCCAAATCTACATGTCTGATGTCCGAGTTTGCTTCTTTAGTTTAGCATTGGGACTTTGAGGCTAAACTTTTAAAAGAAGTAGTTTATTTGTCTCACACACACACACAGCAGTGAAATGTAAAGGTGATATTTGGGTGGCCTTGCAGCATTAGACACCAAACATGCTGGACACAATAAAAACTGTAAATTACATTTCTGGATATCCGTTCCATTATAATGAATACCCCAAATGGCTATTCAAGTACATCTTAACAGTGTGCCACCAGGGTATAGCATTAGGGGGAAGGGTTCTTATCCACACTACAGTTACATCGGATTAAACATGCACACCCGTGGTCTCCACAAACACACATCTGTACAACACAGTCACAGCCATTAGTATCTTATCCTAGCCATAAGCTCCAAACCAAAGCAAGGGTTTGTTGGGTAATCACGCTGATTGTATGAAAGGAACCTGAGTTGCACCACATTGCAGTTTCACAGAGATACAATCTTTGTTCCACAGTTCTTGATGCTCAAGCGGACGCTGAGACACATTTAACTTTTTGTCTGCTTGCAGAACTGTAGTCAACATTAATCAAAGATAGCATATGAAAATCTAGTCATGTGCACAGTGTCACATTTACCCAGCCTGTTAACAGACCGTCGTACGTCACCAAACAAATGTACAATTACACAACATGCAAAATGGCAAAGGAGCCCGGGAGGTAAAGCAGACCAATCATTCACAGACAGAGATGGGGACAACAACCAGCTCTCTGTGTTAAAAACGTCTTTGTAAAAACAACTTCTATGAGGCCCACATGCATTTGTTAGCCACCTACACTAGCCCGACTAGTCCCACTGCTCCAAGTGCCTTTTACCCAGTGTCAGACACCATAAGACACAAAAACAAAAAGCCCTCATTGTGCACAACTTTTCTTTTTTTTTTTCCTTTTTCATCCCTTACACCCAGACCAAGACAAAAAAGATTCAAGAGGAAGGAATGAAAACATCTTTTCACAAGAAGCTGCATAAACATGTAGTAGGGCAAAGAGAGACAGAGACAGACAGATACTGTATGGTGTAGTGTGCGGAGTTCAGCACATGGCCAGTTCTGCTCCCATGTGTGGCCCATTTCAAACTGTGAGGAATGTGCACAGCTGGACAACAAATCTCATGTAACATGTACCCTCTGAAGCGATTACATAATTATACAAATGATACAAACAGCAAAAGGTGCAGTTATTAATCAATTATATTTAATCACTTTAAATGTAGTTCTCAATAAACTGGCAGTTATCATTTGGCATTTTATGAGATGCCATATATACGTTCCCACTGGGCTCTCCTAAAGTAAGAAACAACATGTATGATAGACTCAACCACTGATACTTCCTGGTTCACATGTGATTATTATACTACAAAACTTAAAGTCCATTTAACTTAAGTATGCCATCGTGCTTAAACTATTTAAACAATCCTACCCCAACAGGAAGAAAGACATAGCTAGCAAGACTGCACAGTGAGAACGTGTACTGTTTCCTTTTTTCGTCTGATATCCTGTCCAGTTAATTCTGCTGATGTCAGACTGACACAAACAACTGGTGACTGATTTCTAGTGAAAAAAGATCAGTATGTCACTCATTTACTACTGACAGTAACAATACGAGGGACATTCAAAGCGTTTTCCGCATTATAAGTTCAAAAACAAATTACATCACTTTTCTACAGTCATCTATCTTCCCCTGCGATGCAATTTTCCCAGAGTCATACCAACTTTTTAACGCCATCAGCAAAAAATGGTTTTGGTTGAGCATGTAGCCACTGATGCACCATTGCTTACACATAATCATCACATGAAAATCTTCTGTCCCTTAAAGTTTCTTTGAGCGGTCCAAAAAGGTGAAAGTCTCAGACTCAGATACAATTACTACTAGTGGTGCAACGGCACAAAAAATTCACGGTTCGGATCAGATCATGGTTTTAAGTCACGGATCGGATCAGTTTTCGGATCAGCAAAAAAAAAGAAAGAAAGAAAAAAAAGAAATTAACTTTCCATTTAAGTATTTTTTGCCATTAAAAACATTAAACTCAAGACTCATTCCACGCAATTATATAACGACAATATAGGGCATAATTATTTCCTTTCATGTGGACACAATCA
>JBBPDC010000156.1:11743769-11763289 GCA_037974485.1 Hemigrammopetersius urotaenia | reverse complement strand
ACACACACACACACACACACACACACACACACACACACACACACACACACACACACACACACACACACACACTCTCTTTTTATCTTTACTGAAGATAGATGTTTATTAGTGGTAACTTTTTGATCCGTTGACAGTACAATATTCACTGACCGTTTCTGAGCCTCTTGCTTGCTGCAGCAGGTTTCACAGTAGTATTTATATTCACTGCACAGCGTCTCCGTGTTGCTGAAGTCCCTGTTCACACATAAGAATCACTATAACAGGGCAATATGAAAGATATGATGGTTTCAAATGAGTTTTGAAACATTAACTATTCATTTGCCATGATCCTATTGGAGTAAAGTGAGGGTGGGCCAGGGGGCTTTATTCTATGCATCCACCCACATTCAAATGAGATTAAAGTTTATCTGAAGTTCGTTATAAAACCTATGAGTTGTAATTTCTAGAGTTTATTCTATTTGCATACTAACATGGCATACACTGAAACCGACCTATCAAAGAGCTTTCAATTATCAAAACCAATTTGTGTTGCATATATTAGTTTCACCACAAAACTGAAAATCTTATTATTTCTGATAGTACAGATATTGCTGCACCTCTAGCAACATGACACGCTATGTGATGCATGTGCTATGTGATGCATAAAGAATATGTTTCGAATGCGAAATACCCAAAAGGTACTGAAGGCAAACCATTGGTGCTGCAGAAGTGCTAATATTATGCCAGAAAAGGACTGGCTGCCATTTCTGGTCTTAAATGGAAATTTAAACACTGAAATCTTTGTTTTCTCTTTTTCCTTTCAGCTTCTTGGTAATTATGAAGGCTTCAATTTCAAAGGCAAAATACATAAATATACAAACACACAGACCAAGATCTCACAGAAGCCCTAAAATGTTAAAGATGGCTGCATGTATCTTTTATCCTAATAGCTAAATATCATAGTTGGCAAACAAATCTAATCAAAGAGTGATCCAGGTAAGTAAGATAGTAAGATTTAATTGTTTGGATTTTCAGGATAAAAATATGTACACATCCTCTACAGAGCACAAATTATTTACTATATATTTACTGAATTTAATATATTATGAAAAAAGTGGCCCGTGGACATACTGTTATATGTTTTCCTCTGTATGTTAAACTTACAAAAATATAAACTGAACTATAATTTGAACATAACTGTGGAGGACGTATATGTTACCAAACATCAACATGTCATTTGACGGAGGAGTGTTTAAACTGCATATGACTATAGTTTACCAATATATCCTGAAACAACTGAGGGGCTTCATTTGCGTCTTCAGTTTGGTAGTAAATTTAATTCACAAACAATGCAGTGGCTTACAGCTGCATTCGGAAAGCTTGATAGAGGTGCCAAGCTACCATTAGGACCATTAAGATTGCTAAGCTACCATTAGACAGTCACTATTTAGGGAGGGGTTAAACATAACACCAGTGCTGCAGCTTCTGTTACTTAACAACTATCTGCTCAAAATGTAAACCACGCTAAATCAACAGTAACAATGACTTTATTATTGAAAACGAAATCTTTCTCTATTTGGACTTATGGACACCTTAACCATCTCTACTTATTTTCAGAGAGTCCTTAAGAGTATACTTGGGCTTTTTGAGAAGACAAAAGATAATCTGATACAATCTGCATTCTGCATGTGTTATTTACGGTCTGCATTGGTAAATGTATGTCATTGGCCAGTTTGTGTGTGTTCCTGCCCCAGAGTGTGTGTGTGTACCTGAGACAGTGCGTTATTGATGTGTTTTGCTCGACGTCCACAGACAAATCCAAGAAGTCCTCGTCTTTACTGCTAACCTGTAACACAAGTCAGACACTTCTGGTGAGTGTGTTTGTGTTTATATTCTTTTCAGCCAAGCAGCTAAAAGTAAAAGTATCAGCATCAGCTCATTAAAGCCAAAAATAGCCTCATATTTTGCAGACGTTACTTTTATGAGAACAATTATAAAATAGGCAAATATGAAATATAAACTGCTGTCAAAAACCCAACTATGTCAGGGCTGCAAAATAATTCGGTGTGATGTATCTCGATATTTCAGTGCTACATGAGTGGACAAAATAAATGTCATCAAACTGTATTTACACTAATTTAGTAGCATTTTCACATGAGCTTGTTTCATGGCGTGAATGCAATTCCCAGCATCATCACAGACATCTAGAGCAACAATAGCTGCATGCTTCATCCAGCTCATGGATCCAGCTCATGGATTACTCATGAGGGAAACTGTTGCCCACTTTGCTTTTGTTAGTTTGCTGCTTGTGGATTTATTATGTCCTACAGTTGCTTAAAATGCCATTCATATCAATATACAGTGTATGAGCAGTTAAACCTCAGCTTGCACTACTACAAAGAATTGTAAGAGTTAAGCTTTGGAAAAAGCATTAAAAACGACCAAATTAATGATCTTTACTTACATGTTAACTTAGACAGCCCTACTATTTTGCTATGCTCAAAGTCTATTGTATAGTGATTTCAAACACTTCACACCGCTCTGGACTCCATTACAAAGGTGATGCATGGGTGAGAACAAGGGAAAAATACAACGACATGATTCTAATATATACCTATTGGATTCAGCTCAGCAAGGACTTTTCTCAGACAGACCAGTCCCTGTTCAGGCTAGCGTTTACTCAAGGCTGAACTCTACTGACCGAGTATTCTCACATACAACAGGAGACTACAGGAGTGGAGAGAGTGCTGGATAAAAAGTGATAAATGCTGTGAGGAGACATGCAGAGAGGCACTGACCCCAATGAACTCAAACTGCCACAGATATAATGATAAACTCGGTCAAAGACCAAGACATTTATGTTACGAATATGTTCATTCCTTCTAAAACTGAAAAAAAGGTTTGATATCTGTTGAGTTGAGAATGAACCCATCCAATCGAGCATTTAATTTAGGATCACAAACACTTAATGGAATGGAGGTCAGTTATCTGCACAAATGCAAAATTAAATTGACCCCATTTCATTTGCTTTTTTCCTGAATCTTTTATTCTCTTTTTTTATTGAGAACAGTCTGTCATAGGGCTGGGCGATTAATTGAAAAATAATCGAAATCGACATTCAGAACCTAAAATCGATAAAGTTTTTCCAGGTCAATTATTTCGATTACTCTCCCTTTAAAAATATAGATAGTAGACAGTGTGTGTGTTTCCTTCAATTATTTTACAATCAAGTAATGCACCCTTCATTCAAAAATCTCTCACTTGTAATATGTGAGCATATTTACTGTACAAAACTTGTCAGTGTACTATGAGGGCAAAAAAAAAATTTCAATAAATAAAATAATCGTTCATTAATCGTAATCGAGTTAAAATTAATCGAGATTTTGATTTTAGGCCAAATCGCCCAGCCCTAGTCTGTCATATATTATCAGACAGCTGTATCAGAAATTCTGTTTAGGAACATAGGGTAGGGTGTTTAAGGATTCAAGCATCCACTTTGCACATTACCTACTGCAGTATAAGTTTCCATTACTTGTTAGCTACAGACACCCACCATGTTTTAGCTGGTAGACCATGTTTGAGAAGCGAATGGTTTAAAGTTAATTTGTGACCAAACTATCATTCAAAATCTTGTTTAAAGCATGATAATGCAATGTACATGGGCAGCGCTGGCAAAAACATATTGTCTAATCAAAATAAACCTCTCACCGTCTCACAGTTGAGGCAGCGCGTCTCATTGGTCAGTGTGCCTTGGAAGATGTCGTGCACCCAGGTGGACTCTGCCTTGTTCTCTGGCTCCGTTTCAGCAGCAACCGTGGTTCCATTGTTCTTCAGCCGGCCATTCTGTTTTTCCTGTTTCTTCTCTTCTTGCAGAATGTCAGCCACCGTGTTCAGCAGGTAGTTAAGGAACTCATGAGCATCCTGCTGCATGTAGTTATCAAAGAGGTCTACAGAGAGAGAAAAAGACCGAAGAACAGTATTACTGTTGTGTGTTGGGTAGCAGTGATAATGAGTGTGCTCTTTGTCAAAATAACATCGGAATTAAAAATGTTGGTCTCCAATGTACTTTTACTTAGTGCTACAAAGTGTAAAAGCTGTATGGTAGTATATACAACAGAGGCTGATTAACTATATTTGCTTTTTGAGAATTAGGTAAGTGTGTGAAAGTGTGGATTAATCCGGCACATGCAACTGTTCAGAGATCAGAAGCTCTTAGTACAATGGACCTGAGGCCTGACTGTGTAATATCAAGTCCTAAAGGATCTGTCAAGGGGTAGGATACAGGGGTGCTATTTCACAATTCAAACAAGTTTATCTTATTATTATATTATTGTTACCTTATAGACTTCCATACATGGAAGACAATCTGATTTGAATTTACGACATTTATTTTGCAAACCAAACATGTTAAATATAAAGTATAAATGTAAACAAAAACTAAACTAAACAGTGCAAATAAAATGAAAATGTGCCTATTGTCATAAAACCCACATTTATAAAACTGGTAAAAGTGTTCAACCTCAGTGTGTTGGCCTGAACTTACATGAATATAATTTTTTTTAAATCCTGAACAAATACAGTTTACACAACCAAATGAGAAAAATTTAGGATCAGCGTTTTTGCATGGATATGGGAAAGGCTGCTTATCAAAACGCTGTGTGTGTGAGTGTGTGTATATGTGTGTCATTTCTCTTTCCCTGGCACTATACAGGGATGTGTCCCAATACTTTTGGACACTCTAGATAGATTTATTTCACAGTGCCTCTCAATGGACAAAATTACTGTGTTGTAGCGCCGTTCAGCTCTAAGGTAGAGCATCCCTAGCTCCTCTCCCTATCATACAGGAAATAACGTCTCGTTGCCACATAGTTTTTTAGTTTTTTTTTGTATAGTTTTTATTTTGTAAACCACATTTAGTCTTGTTCTTCTTCGTCAACAATGTTACATGATATTTTTCGTTATAGTTATCACCACATGACCAGCATTTACGCTGCGTTCCGTCTCGTTTTTGTCACGTGATAAATGTTTGTTGAGGACGATATTTAGTGATGTTTAGTTGAGAAAGCAACACTAGCCTAGGGTCCGTGTAAGAGTTTGCGGCGCTAGGTTGTTCCCCGGCCTAGTTATGGGGCTGTCATGTAAACGCTGGTTCCTCCAGGTAACCGGGGGAGGGGCTGCCTGCTGCATTCCCAGCTGAAAATTGTTGTAGTCTGCCAGCGATTTCCATGAACCAGCAGATGCAGAACTGGCATTTAAGTATCAATAACAGGGCTAATTGATATCGAACTCAATACTAAATTTTTGTATCGATTAGTATCTGAGAATCGATTTTTTTGACAAGCCTAGTGGTGAGTGACTGTGTGTGTGTGTGTGTGTAGTCAGCTGACTGGTTTCTTTCTCACAGAGGCCTGTATTGTTCATTCACTAAGAGAGTGATCCAAAGTAAGACAGCAGAACAAGTCTCCTTTCATACCACCCACCTACACACACACACACACAATCCCTTACACCTGTCTCTCATTCCACAGATACACCATATTACACAGGGGCTTACTGTTAGTATGCTAGGGTCAGATGCTAATTCACTGACCATTACCATGGCAGCTGCAGACCTAATCAACATACCTTGAAAACCATCCTAGCACATGCCTTATGTTTCCTAAAGCCAATCCTACATAACCATTTCTGTCAAACTGCTTTGTTAACAGACCACTGAGGAAGTTTCACATGAGAGATTTCAAGTTTCAAGTGTAATGACCAGGAATCAAACCCAATTCCCCAGTTCATTAAATAAGCCTCCCACTACCACTGCATCATGCAGCTCATGTTAAGAGTGCTGAACCGTGATTAGGTTGTCAGAAACATGGGGCAGGAGGGAAATCAAAGCTTTGGCTCTTATAATCCTGTCGATAGTTGGTGAGTCTGAAAAATACTTTACCTAGTTTGATATTAGTAAGCATCAAGACGTAAAAAACTCCAAGTTATCACACAATGATAAACAATACTGTGCACATTTGTCTAATACTAGTAAATCAGAAGCACAGAATTTACAGTACAGTACGTTATAAGAGCGTATAATGAAAATTGTGTTTTCATAAAAAAAACGCCTATTTTTATAGTGTAAACCTTAAATATGCACCCAAATATGCTCCCAGAACAGTTACATTTCATTTTATACTCAGTTAAATACATTATGCATAACGAAAATGTAAAGGAGAGAGAGAGAGAGAGAGAGAGAGAGAGATACGGCACGCAGCAGAACGCTCGCCTGGTGAGAGAGAGACGGTGCGCGGCAGAATTTATATTTGGATTACTGTTTATGTTTTGCCACGAAAACATATTGCCACGAAAAAAGCAAAAAAGGGTGGAATATGGGAGCAGTTTCCGCACTGTCCTGGATATTTACGCGTAAAACGATCACTTCCGTTCTCGAAAAAAATCCGCGTGACTGGATCCGCGAGTCCTGATCCGCGTAAAACTGGGGGTTTACTGTATTTTTTATTTTGTCAGTGCTAGACTCTGTCTTAAGCCTGTGAACGGCAACATTAGTCCCAGCTACTGTATCTATCCAATGTCTCACATCGGTTTTCTCAAATAATTAGACTAATGCAAAAATCTGTACTTTTAGACTCTTTTATACAGGACACTGAGGGCTGCCTTAAGTGTAGTGGTACAGAAGGCCCAATGACTAATAAAAATATAATTTCAGGACTGCGCTGTGAGCTCATTGAGCTTGTTGTATATGTACAAAAAATGAAATATATTAAAAACGCACTAGTAAATCCACCCATCCATTATCAAAATCAAGAATCACCTTGGACAGGTTGCCAGTCCATCACAGGGCAGACAACCAGACAAACACATTCACACCTAGAAGCAATTCATCAATTTATCATCATGCTTTTAACATGCATGTCTTTGGAGGAAACCAGAGTGCCCAGTGGAAACTCACGCGAACACAGGGAGAAAAACCAAATTCCACACAGAAATAACTAGGGCTGCACAATATATCACAAATTTATCGTCATCGCGATATCAACATGCACAATATCCATATCGCGAAAGACTGACTGAACTGCAATAAATGGTGTTTTTCCAAAACTCTTCACCCAGAGACACAGAGAAGAGGGCAAAAAAATCACTGAACAAATTTCACAGTCCGAGAGAGGGACTTAGGCTTGTGCTTCCTCACCGTTCTCCTTCCGCAGACGTGAGATGAACTTTTTGGGTGGGATGACGCCCACCTTCTTCTTCTGTGTGGCAATGCTATGGAAAAGGTCAGCCAGACAGGTGAGAAGATTCTCCTTCTTCTTTTGCTGAGCCTTGTAAGCCAGCACGCTCTCCCTGAACGGCCTGCAGAAATAGAGTGCCTGCAGCACCGAGTTACAGTAACACGTGTTCCCAAACTGTAAGAAGGGGATAGGGGAGAGAGGCAAAGAGGGAGAGGGAGAGAATGAATTACTATCATGCTTGTGCTACACTATCATTTGTATTGTCAGAGAACAGAACCGCATGTGTAAAGTAACCACAGCTGAAATAAAACAGCAGGATGAGAGTCGGTCACTATCTTCCAATCGAAGACGAGTGCTTGAAGGTGTGCATATGCTGAAGTATTAGTTTGGTCATTCTCATGATCTTGGGCTCTCTGACTGGTTGCTGTGCTGCTGCAGACGTGTTCTCTTAATGACATTTTCTGGAACTAAATAAAGACCTGCTGAATCAATAGAAGACCAGCAAAATATTGCATTGCATGAATGCCTAAGAGCAGGATGGGATACTTTCTCTAATAATGTAACTGTTTCTGTGCATTTGAATGCACAATGACTGTTTATTTGTTGAATTTAACACGCTGGATGATAAGAAATGCAATAATATTTCAATAAAATGTGGTCTGTGCAAAAGTTATGATTATATTTAGCTTTAATACGCATAAAAGTATTAAATAATGCCTTCTAAAAATGTGTTCTCTGTAGAGGATGTGTACTAATGTTTACTGAGAAGAGCAACAAAATGTAATTTGACCTGAGCTACTGAAAATCTTGCACATGTCTATACATGCATGCCTGTACAGCAGGCTTATGCAGGTGAGGTGCTTGCAATCCACTATACCAACCACTGCTGATCTTGAATAACTAAAAACAGCAATGGTACAACATGAAGAATGATTGAACTGTAAATGTCTTTGTTTCTCCTCCCATCTTCAAACACTCTTATTTTCACCATGTGAAACTGAAGCTGTGCAACAGCCTATAAATAATTGTTTAAATGTTGTTTTCAGCAGAAAAACTGAAACAGCAATCTTACTAGAGTAAAAGAAGAAACACACCGGACTGTAGTGATGTGCTTCTCACTGCTGAAGCTTACAGCTCGTTGCAGCACTGGATAAATATGCACAGCTTAAATTGTACAGTAATTGGGTTTGGTAATTGAAAACCTAACCGCAATGTCAGCATGACCAGGAACAGCTTGTTAGGTTCACATGGTTGCCTTGTACCTATTTTTATTCACAAATTCTGAAATAGTGGTTTCCCACCAGTTAACATTTCGCTCATCTCTCAGAGAACAAAAACAACCGAGATATGCAGTACCGTTTTTATAAATAAAATTTAAATCGCTCCAGTCTGCTCAAAATGCCACTAAACTAGACGTTTTCTCTCGGTGAACCATATTCTCCTGTTTGCTTGTGGGAGTTTTGATGTGCGTCATGAGCTTGGAATAAGTGTGTAGTATAAAATGGCACGATCAACCACAAATAGAGGAACTAAATCCTTTCCTTTCTGGAGTTCACAGTTGCAACACACTGCCTTTTTTGGTTTTTTGGTTCCACAAAAACAAACCAACTTCGCAAAGCTGTAGTTGCTCTGGCTCATGTGTAAAAAAAAAAAACATGGTGGTCTGGTAGCTTGTCGGACCATGTGACACTTACATTGACCAATCCAAAGTAGTGTTCATTGATTGGGAACTGCTCTGGACCAATGTCTTTCTCCAGAGCGGAGGCATTGGTGCCCTAAAAAGGGAGAGAGAAACAGAGACATTTTAAGTAAACAAGCATTAATTCAATCTGAAATTTAACATAGCATAATGTCCTTGTAATAACTTTATAGGACAACACATGCACTCGCACAAAACCATTTTGCCCCTTGCATAAATACAAGGTCCTGAAAGATGAAGATGAATCAGTCCAGGGCACCAACTGGGCATGTGCTGTCTAAATATGTAGTTGCTTAGTTGGTGCTGTAATCTCGCCTGGTGATTGAGTTCCTGCCTTCACTGAAAAGGTTTTTTGCAGCATGTCAATTTGAGAGTGGGTAGGTTTTGTTCTCAGTGTTTTTGTGCCTTTTTTGAAGAAATCAGTGTTCCCACACAACCAAAGCAAGCACTCTGTACCCACAGCAGTCTACATAAATAAACATGTGCCTAACCTGATTGTGCCAAGCACATTACAGTACTTACAAGCTTATCCCATATTCAGCCTCTCTTTGATTTACCATCAGTTCAATTTAAGCCATCCATTGACAAAAATACACCAAAACTGGTCTCAAATCAGCAGTCACTGAACGCCAGCCCGCCGTGGTCTAGCGTTCTGAGGAAGTAGCTCCATCGCTTGTCGTGACTTTATAACAAAAGCATTTGGTGTTTGGCAGCTTGTTTTATGGTACAGCCCACTTCATGAACTCCCTGTACAGTTATTAATTTATTTTTTTTAAAAGCTATTTTTATATTCGAGCCACATTCTTTTACTTAATGAAAACAGATTCAGGGTTTCATTTTATATTAAGCAGTTGGCATTGGTTTAATCTACATCCATTGAAACACATTGTGCAAAAAATTCAAAGCATATTTGAAAATGCAGGACATTTTCAAGTTCATTTTATTACAACTAAGGAACATTACATATGTGGAATAATCATTTACATCCTTGCTTGTAGGACATACAGCAAGGGTTAACACAAAAGGCACACAAGAGGTCTCAAACTTTTAGATGTAAACACATTTTAAAAAGATTTTCCAGCTATTGACCAGCTGCAAAGGTTCTAGAATCTACTGCCTTTTCAGGTATAAGCTATTAATATTAATCACAGCTATGAAAAGAATCTCTACGGTACTGGCCATTTAGCTTTCAGATGAAAGCTAAATTAATGAACAACTGCTTTGACCCTGCCCCAGTCGATTAGGTCTTCAACGGACACCAAACCCAGAAAAAGCGCTAAGGAGATGACTGGCAGGTGATTGATGCCAAATAGCTGCACCGAGCTTTGTGTGACTGTAATGACCTGAGAAAGCAATTCAGCTTTTCTTCTCTCTGAGGGAATATGAATCCAGCAAGGCTTCCATTTCAACCTTAGCAGACCTTAAGTGGCCATGGACACAAAGGTATAAAAGTATTGCATTGTGTGACAGAGAGATTAAGACCTTAAATGATCTTTGCCTACAGTAGGAGGCATGTTATATTCATACTGAGACTACTGATGTAGAAGAGGTTCAAAGGCTGGGAAAATTGAATGGCATCATTGTAGAATGGGTATGAATGGAGGCTTTGGCCTACGCCTCTTACTCTTTGCCCAAAATGACCAGAATGCTTGTCTTTGTTTCTGTTCAAACCTATAGGGCCACAGACAAAACATCATACTGAAATTGCAATGCATACTGTGACAGTAATGTGTCTTGCAATATACTATCACTGCTGGAACAAAACCCTGTATATCCAAGACTGTAAAAGAGTTGGGATTGTCAAAATAATGAAAAATGATGGTTACTGGCCATGTCATCCACTGTTTCCTCATTGTTTGCAAGTCTAAAGTAGCTGATTAGCTATCTTTTGAACTGTCCATACTTACTTAAACTTTACTCGCTGTTACCCTCTAAATGTTTTATACCTCAAGAATCAGAGACTGTTCATTCACATTAGGGCTGCACGATATGAGTAAAACATGCGATATGCGATAATGTTGTTGAGTGTTGCGATGGCGATATCACATGCGTTAAGTGAGTAAAAACTTAGCCTTTATTGTGTTAATGTTTTTCTGCTTTGGATTTGCTGGTGATATAGACTCCGGACGCTGACTGGTCTATGCAGAAAAAAATGAAATGCAATATTTCCATTTCAACATGTTTTTTTAAGAATTTACTTAAACAGAGCATTTTAATGCCTCCCATAAAACATCGTTGAAACCATTGTTGAAAAAAAACTGACAAAAACTGAAAAACACCATTTATTGCAGTTCAGTCAATAAATGTGATATGTATAATTTTTTTCACGATATGTATATTGCGCATGTTGATATCGCGATGACGGTAAATTTGCGATATATTGTGCAGCCCTAATTCACATTCAGCTAACTATGGGGCAAACATCCGACTGTAAACACTGTAGAAAGAAGCTGCAGTCAGCTCAACAGGCTGACAGGCTTCTTAACAGCACGCTGCCCCCAAGAAATCCTCACAAACTCTACCCCTCCTCAACCCCAACAGCCTGTTCACCTTAATACACACATGCACAGCCACTTTCACAAGGTCTGTGTTTTTTGCACACAGAACAAAAGACGGAAAAACACATACATACCTCTGGTATTTGCGCACCGTCACTTTTTATGCCGACTCATATTTTCTTAACTGCGGAACATGCTGCTACTCAAATATGTTCTGTCAAACTCAGATCCAAATGATGATCCCTGTCTTTACTGTATATGTATAGTTTATTAATATAGCTTACCCATTTGCACATACCATAGATTCATAGATTAAATACTGTCTGCTTGCACTATTTGTCTTGCACAAAGTTTTGTCTCGTCTGTGTATATTATTTCTTATTTCTTCTAATGTACTAAGTATTTGTATATACACTGCAGATCCAGAGCTCTGGCCAATTCGTTTCTCTGTATACTTGTATACGGTGAAATGACAAAGTTCACTTTGACTTTGACTTTGAAAAAGAAGACGACAAAAAGAGATAATAGGCTTCGTTCTGACAGCGGCAATATATTAACGAATTCTGCAGTACGGATATACGGATACCCAGATCAATTCAAACATTTACCAACAAAAAACTGGTCCTAATGCTCACATCACTCAATACATTATTGATTCTTTTTGAGGGCTTATTCATGTATTGCAAGCATTGGCATAATGGCCACACCAAAGGTCAATATTGCAATGAAGATCAATAAACAAGATATTATGATGGCCTAGTTAGAAACATGACAACGCACGCAAGTGAACATACAGCCTTGCACGAGACTTCTAGCCTGTTCACATCAGAGAGATTGGATCTGATGTTCAATTAACTACAGACAGGCCTCCTGCAGAGCAGTAAACTGTATCAGCCAAATGCATCAAATGGTTGGAAGCTCATTTAAGTCTTGGAACCTGAAATTGCAATTTCAGCAACAGCATCCATACAGGGCACATTTCATTACCTCTTAATGTATCTGAGAACGACGATGCATTAAAACGGACGTCATTCAGCAAATACTCTCTGGCCAGTGGTTACATAATCGCGCAAAAGAACAGTCTGGCATGTGTAAAGCATGAGTGCCACCGTGCACCGACTAAATAATGCAGCATATACTGACTGACTGAGACATCACTTGCACCCACCATGTGCCTGTCTGGGTGCAGACTGTTATACTGAGTGGGGGGTTCACACAGGCTTGCAATCAAACATGTGAGCTGCACTAACAACATTATTGTTATTATTATTACTATTAATCACTGAAATTCCAAGAACTGCATTACACAAAATTTGCATTATCATATTACACACTTGACTACTGAGCCAGACTGAGAACTGCTGATAGAAAGGAGAATGTGTGCAAATGAAGACACATACATGCATACATTTTATAGTAGAACTGATATTAAAATGTAATGTGCTGTTAGAAAATATATTTGAATTAAAGCATACTTAATTAAATACTCGATTTCAAAATCATATTGTTTAAAAGTGTATTTTAAATAGTACATTTTGAATAGTACTTTAATGTTAAGTAAGGAAACACACTTAAATAAACATACTGTGTTTCTTAACATACTGTAGCAGATGTAAAATATACCTTGATTGTCATATAAGATTAATTACAGTTTAAATGTTAGTTCTCACATGATGTCCCAAAACAAAATGTAGTATCAATTTAAAATTGATACGTCAAAAAAGTTTTTAAAATGCGCTTTTCATATTAAGTATTTTTTCTTTCACAAGAGCCGTCATTGCCACCAGTCGGAAGAGAAGCCTTTTACTCTTCTCCAAGCACTAATGGGCTTTGTGCACTTTACGCACAGTACCCTAGACCTGACAGAGAACATTAAATACACAATATGTACAGAAGTATTGGGATGCCTGACCATTACAGCAACCGGGACTTCAATGACATTGCATTCAAATACATATACTTTAATGGAGTTGGTCCCTCCTTTGGGGCTGTAACAGCTTCCACGCTGCTTGAAAGGCTTTCCACAAAATTTTGGAGTTGTTGAGGGATTTTGTTTCCAGTCATTCTGTAGAGCATTTATTATGTTGGGCACTGATGCTGGACAAGGGCCTGGCTCACAATCTCTATTCCAGTTCATCCCAAATGTGTTGGATGGGGTTGAGGTCAGGGCTGTAAGGGCCAGTCAAGTTCTTTCATACCAAACTCATCCAACCATGTCTTTATGGAGCTTGCTTTGTGCACTGAGGCACAGTCATGCTATAGTAGAAAAGGTTCTTCCCCAAACTGTGTCCACAAATTTGGAAACATGGCCAAAATGTCTTGGTATACTGAAGCATTAGGATTATCCTTCACTGGAAGTAAGGGACCAAGTCAAAACCCTGAAAAACAGGTGTGTCCCAATACTTTTGTCCATATTGTGTATGCCATTTACAATCCTGGGTAATGATTCCTTTTGTTTTCAAGACATACTTACAGCAAACAGTAACAGCACTTATGAAACATGAAATCAGCAGCTTTATTCATGCAAACCTTTAAATAATCTGAGAACATCATACCTTACATTTCGGAGAGAATTATGGTATTGAATTCTGCAAATATCATCTAGCACTACCTTCTGCATAATTCAACCAAATACAAGTGAATTGATGTCTTGAGGGGCTTTTAAATATTGGGCTAAATTCAGTGCAGTTGGCGCTAACCTGAGTAGAACTTAGTAGATAAATCTTCAAGACAGGGGTCAGTCAATAGTCCTCACATAAGAAAAATGCATTAAAAGAATCTTCAGTTTAATGGTTTGGCAAAGTGCAAACCAGTTCTGTCCGCTGTTTACCAAAGATTGTGCACAGCAGGCCATCACACACCATCACCACACTGGGTTGTGTCAGTTAAATAATGGCACACAGCAAAGCACTTCAACAGTATTAAAAACCGAACACTGTTTAACTTTTTATTATTAATAAAAAAAAAGTATGCCTTGTGTTGAAGGCAGAAAAAAATATTTATGGATTGACATGTCTGCTGTGCAGCAGCTGGATGGGCCTTGCATGGTTCTAATGTTGATCACTTATAAACACTATTGATTATTTTTTGGTAAAATCAAACACTGTGTTTTTATCAGGATATGTCATCATCATTCCTAACTATTCTCCTAATGCACAGGTTTAATTTTTGGATAAAATTTATATGCTTATTGAATAGTTCCCTCTTGGTCATGGTGAACATTGTTAAGCTGTACTTCTGGTGAAGGGTCCTCAACTCACGTTAGCCTCAGAGACGCTGCACTGCAGGTGTAAACTAGTAGGCTCGTGTAATAAAATCAGATGATTAATCCCATAGTCTGGCCTCCTGTCCTTAATGAACTCAAAGCTTACAGCAGTGTATCTCAACCCTGATCTTTAGGGCACCCTGCCCTGCACAACTGAGTGTTTTCGCTGCTTCCAACACACATGATCCACTAATCTGCTCCTTAACAGGCAGGGGAAACACTGCCTCAGGGTTGAGACACAGTCATCTACAATATAAAAGTAACTACACATCTGAGTTTTAGTGGAAGTGAATGAGGCTCCATAACACTGGGCGCGTGGTCAGACTCCATGGCAACGCCAGTCTAGGCTAGCTTAGTAGTGAGCGGTTCCAAAACATGAAAAAAATAGCTCCTAAACAAAATAATAACTTTCTTTTCAGACTGTTCTCCCCGTTTTCTATACTAGCGTCACTAGCAAGAAATACTTAAAAAATAATGAATACAGCCAGCAAACTGGCCAGAATTAGAGAGCATAAGGGAATTTAATGATGCACAGGTAGTGGCCTAACAGGGACACAGATGTTAAACCAAAATCTAATGAACTATGGAGATGCAAGTTTCTCCAGGCTATGCACTTGACACTTCCATGCACTCGGCTTCCAGGACCAATGAGAAAAATGAGTGAGGACATCAGCATCCCTGCATCAAGGAAGCGTAGAGCTAGCCAGCTAGCCGGCTAACAAGCTAACGGTCGATGTACATATGGTTTACTCACCATATTACAAATGGAGGCGATATTTCTGACAGTCATTTAGTTCACAGGGTACCCCTCGCGTCCATCTTCACAAAACAAACATGACTGGAAGTTGCAGAGCAAGGTAGACCTCTCGCAGCCTGGACCAAGAGGCCAACTGCAGCCCCTGTCTGAGAGACAGCTCTGACTCAGGCACAGAACATGCAAATATCTCGCTCTCAACGCAGTATGTGCATAAATGAGAGTGATATCAATATCGTGCCTGAAACTCAGGTGTCTAAACAATTGATCTCAGTCCATTTTGCGCAATACGAACTCAGCCGTCAGGTGAAACTACAGGAAGCGTTATCAGTAAACATCTCTGTTCTTGGCAGGTAACTAGCCAGCAAAGTCCAAATGGACCGCCCAAACCCCGCCCACTCTGGTGGAGAACCATTTCAGTGAATGGGGAAGGGGTTGGACTTGCATGTTATTGACAAATTCTCTCACCAATAAGAGATAAGATCACCTGTTCCGCAAGCGACCGATGTTCTACTTTGGAACCAATCACAGAACAATGTTTAGGGAAATAATTTAAATATGTAAAGTTACAAATGAGTGCAGTAACAAAGGTGACTTTGAAAACTGTATCAAATAGACTTTTTGATATGCACTTAACAAATATTTACTTTTTTAAGACCAGAGTTCAAAATATACAATTTAATAAATATATGTAATAACTAAATAAATTAAAATGTAAATAAATTAATGTAATAACAATGACAATACTACCACTAATAATTATGATAATAATAGTAATTATAACAACCACATACTCACAGAACAACATATGGGCTGTAAAGAACAACTCTTGATTGATTCTGTCATGCTCAGATGGGCACATAAAAAACTATGCATACATAGATTACAAAAAATGCTTTTGATAGCATCCCACACGTGACTAATACAGACTCTACACATGTACAGGATGGACCCCGCTACAATGTAATTCTTACAGACGCTGATGACACACTGGAGAACAACACTGCACCCACTCATCTACAACACAACAATACAAACTAACAGAAGCCACATCAGAAGAGGCATCTTTCAGGGAGATGCACTTAGTCCTGTCTGGCCCTTAACCCACTATCAAACAGACTTAACAATACACAGAATGGATATGAAATCTCAAACCAACAGCAAAAGTACACCCTCTCATATCTATTCTACATGGATGACCTGAATATATGCAGGAACCTACACACATCTACAACATTTACTACACATAATTCAATTAAATACAAGAAATACATGCACATCACACAATCAAAGCCATCAACACATATGCAATACCAACACTTACACACTCCTTTGGGCTAGTAAAACTACAACAGCTTCAACAGGAAACACGGACAAAACAGTCATGGAGAGGCTCACCCTCCCACAAGCTGAATGTGGAAGAGGACTCATCGATATACCAAACCTACACAAAACACAAATAAACCTACTGAGAAGCTTCTTCCACACAAAACAAAACACATCAGCACTACACAAAGCCATAGTCCTAGCAGACCCCAGTTACACTCCACTAAACTTACACAACACACACAACAGAACAGAAGATATCACATGAGAAAAAACTAGCATGGAGCCAGAAAGAACTTCATGGCAGACACCCTTATGAGACCAGCCAGCCTCTAAATCGCCTCTAAAGCCTCTAAATCGCCTCTAAATGCAGAACCGACTGCCACAGGAAATCCTTCCTACTTGTAAGACAACTCTTCCTTGTTTTGTAGGTGATTTCTCAGGATTAATACTAATGTTACTTTCTCACTCAAAGCGTGCAATATTACTCTTATCTATGTTACTGAATGTTTGTTCATACCACCATCACATTCTGCTATTCTCTTTTATTCATTGCGCACTGTCACTTTTTCTGAATCACCTGCACTAATAGTTATGTTATTTTTTTAATTTTATTTGATCTTATCTGATATTGTTATTTTGTTACTTTGTTTGACTTATTTTATATTATATTTGAACTATTCTACTTTTCGGTTCTTTTAAATTCGTATTGTATATCTTTATTCCTCTTGTTGCATTGAGCATGTTGATGACAAAAGGATTTCCCTCGGGATGAATAAAGTTCTTTCTTATCTTAGCTTATCTTATCTTATCTCATGGCGATAAATGAGCGTCAAACAGATGGCTGACTCATGAAGATCGGTTCGGTGAAACTGAAGGGTTCATGTTAGCTATTCAAGACCAAGCCATCAACTCCAGGAACTACAGAAAATACATACTGAAGGACACAAGCATCACAGACACCACCTGTAAATACTGACGCACTGTGCAAGAAACAATACAACACATCACATCTGGGTGCAAACTACTGACACACACACAGACTATACACACAGACACAGTCAGGTTGCAGACATCATACACCAACACTTTGCACTACAACATCAACTCACAGACACACACCCCATATTACATATACATATTTAACACATTACTGGAGAACAAAACACACAAACTGTACTACGGCAGAACCATCCTGACAAACAGAACCATCCACCACAACAGACCTGACATCACACGAACTGGCAGACAGAACAAAACCACATCCATTATAGACATCGCCATACCATACACACACAACCTACAAAAGACACACACAGATCAAATACACAAATACACAAATCCTCTGAAGAATGGAGAAGGTGCTCATTGTCCCCATTGTCCTATCTTGCACTGCTGTCATACCACATGCACTACACAAAGGTCTAAACTAATTAGATTTGGAACCAAACACATACATGACACTTTTTAACACATTTATAAACACGTCCTGATGTCCTGGCCTTCGCCCGACATAGGATACAGCCAGGGAAATATCTCAGAATAAAAACATACAAATAATAATAATAATAATAATAATAATAATAATAGTAATAATAATAATAATAATAATACTGTAGTAGTAGTAGTAGTAGTAGTAGTAGTGTTTTTAGAAAAAAATATAATCTGGTTTAAAGTACAAAGTACAGTCTTTACTTGTTTGTAAAACATTTATATTACCTATTCCTCGTTTTAAAAAAGCATATAGCTCTTTGATACCTACTCCACTAAATAAGATAATAAAGAACTTTATTTATCCCGAGGGAAATTCTTGTCATTAGCATGCTCAGTGACAGACAATAGAATTTAAAAGGTAGACAATAAATAATAGAGCAACAACAAGAACATTGTGGTAACAAAATAACATTTTATCAGTAGTGCAAACCGTTTAAGAAAGTAACTTTGTGTTAATGCAATACAAATAAAAATAAACGTATTATAGGTTGAATCCCAGTGGCTGCTGTAGCTGATCAGGCACGCCTGTGCCTTTAAAAGTCCCATGATGCAAGAGCCTCTACTCTGTTCTTTCTGCACAGTCGGGTCTTCCACGTCTGCCTGCGAGAGGAGAAGGACATGTTTGGGGTCGTGGCTGAGACAGGTTAGAGCTGCATCTTTGGCAATATATTTGTTGGCTACAAAACAGTGGGCTCTTTTGATCAAGGCTGTGCATATTTTACATGCACTTTTAGGTGCATTTGTTAGAGAAAAGAGTGTTTAAAGGGATTTCAAGCTCTTTCTAGCACGATTGACACGTGTTTAGCTCGGCAACAATTCAGCTTGTACACTGCACATTATGGTACAAGCCATAGTAACATAATAAGCGTAGTTTTTTGAGAGTATGATGAGATTTGTCCATTCCATGAGCACGTGGGCTGGCCATGGTTGGCCCTGCTTTAACACGTGGAGGTGCTAGCTTGTTAGCTAAGTAGCTATCTAGCTTGAGGTTTAGCATAGCAGCCTAGGCCTCTCAGTCGGCAATGCAGATGTCGCCTAAAATTTCTTATTTGTGTGTTTTAGGTTGGGATTTTGAGCCTCCAGGTTGAAAATGCTTTCTATGCTAGAGCTGCAAGGTAGGTTTTTTGGTCAATACTTGTTTGTCCTCACCAGAGCTAATGTAAGACCATACATGTTCTCCATGTGCACTGGAAACGGAGTCAGATGTGGCACAGGATAGATTTTGTGAAGCAATACTTTTAATTTGCCCCAAAGTTTGTTTTAATAAAGGCTG
>JBBPDC010000156.1:11725592-11739671 GCA_037974485.1 Hemigrammopetersius urotaenia | reverse complement strand
ACGAACAATCCTTAGTTTATCTCGCTAATCCTGATTTATATTGAAGTTTTATACCTTCAGAGCATTATACCTTCTTACGTTTTCAATAAATTCTGCAATATTTTTTGGACTTTACTTTCACTTGGGAGTTTGTGTCAGACATTCCAGCTCAGCCACCAGAGTGGTTATAAGAGGACCAAGGGAAAACCACTACACTCCATTTGCTGAGACCACATTCATCCCTCCATCCAGGTGGTGTAAGCTTGGCATGGTATAGGAAACAATGATTTACTGTGAGCTTTAAAAATGAACAAAATTCACTGTGTTCACTAAACACAGTAGGAGTGCTGACTTAGAATCAGTTTTTGTGATGATGACCAACAAAAACACAGACATATCTGCTCCAAGATCAGTCCTCCTTATACTGTTTCCTGCATCAAGCCAAGTCTGTATTTACATAAAAGGTTTGGTTCATACTGTACCCTAAACCACATCAACAAGTCTGTTACACCTTAATAAAGAGCTGGATATAGTTTAGCTCATGTATTTTTTTTTAGGAAATAATTTGACTATTGACTGATTGTTTAATGTAGCTGTTTATTAGAAATAGTATCCTTAGAAGACCAGTGCAAAACTAAAGAGGAAAAATATGTACTTGGTGCATTGCATGAGACACTACATCAGTAAATTCGATTTTTTAACAAGCTATTCCTTTAAACTCATTAGAAGCTTGTGCTATATTTGGTCTCAGGATAGTCATGCATGGATTAGACTATTGGACCCTACAGTTGTACCATAAGCACCATAGGGTGGGTTAATTTTGTATATAAAGTTCTTGACTGAAAATTTCGCTGTTCTTTATGGATAAGGATTATGACTGAAACCCATACAACTGACAAAGAAAATATTCAGCAGAATAAGAGTTTGAAGAGTGAAGAAGACCCGAATGCTGTTGGCTTTGAGCCCAGATAAGGTTTTCGCTTCCCTAAACCACTGTGGGACGTGAAAGGCCTTCATAAAAGATCTGTTCAGTGCACGGACTGTCTGGAAAAGGACAATTAAAGGACAAATACAAGTCAAAGAGTACAAAACACATGGTTTACATGAGGACAAACTCTGGGGCACAGAGGAAACTTTGTGTGTATGGCTGCATAGGAAACCTGCAAGACCATAATACCCTTGTGGATGGATTTCATTGTAATGAGAAGTGTTTCCGTAGAGACCGGCACGGTTTCTCAGCCCAACACAAACATCAGCTCTACGCCTCTGGAGGGAAGTGGACTGGCCTGGACTCAGGATCTCATCTAAACCTAAAGGACTTTTGCTCTGGACCCCAGCAAAATAACCAGAAAGGCCCACAGGCACTGGGTTGAACACGATACGCTCAGAGCCCAGTCCTTCGTTTCAGCCGCGAGCAATTCACCTGAACTGCCTTACGAAGAAATGACTGTTCCCTGATAAATTTGTCCTTGGATGGAATAAAAGTTAACACCCATTACAGGATTTTCTGTACAAAATACAGCCAGTATGATGTCATTACTGTGTGCTAAATTACATTATCATTAACAAAATATAAATAAAAAAAAAACAAAACCCAAAACATTATAGAAATATGTAATGGATTTATTTATTTATTATGGCCATTTCAGTTTATCTGGCCCTTGTCAAAGTCAAATATGTAAAGTAAAGCAAAGCATGAGAAAATACGCTTTATTTCCAGTTCTTAATGCATAGACTATCTAACGTAGATGGTATGTTATCAATCCTGTGCAGTCAGTATTGTATCGAGGCGAAGTGTGTCAAATGCACAAATGGTTAAAACTGTTTTATCATCATTTTTAGAGATTTTCTTATTTCCTTATTACCCCCTAAAATGTGTTTTCTATCATAAATGGGGTTCGCTGACGGCTCCTTCAACTCTTTTGGACTCAAATAGGACTGGCATGGAAATAATGTCTCATCATTTTTGAGACTTGATGGATATAACAAGATGAAGCTCTATTTTAGAGGTTTGTTTCATTGTTCATTTGCATGTGAGTGTGACTCACTAGCACTTTTTTCCAAAAAAAGTTCAATTTTTCAATTACAATGCTCTTAGCTCTGAAGCAAGAAAAGCTGATTTGGAACACCTCAAAGAGCTGGAGCTCATTGGTTAAGGCCTTTGCTGTATATGCTCAAAGCCAAAGTGACGGGAAGTGAGTGCTCCCTCTCTTCCCCTCTCCGTATAGAGATAATCACTGCGAGCGCAGGCCTGGATCAGCGGGAGGAAGTGATAAGCTCTGGCAGATGACCTGCATTTGATTGTGTCACACCTGCTCTGTGTCAAACCATTCATGCTCATAGACACCCATGCTGAAGAGAAAGTGTGGGAAACTGAAGAGTGGCTTGCTTGCTGGGAAAGACAGGGATGCTGGCAGTGAATGGTTTTTGTTATGGTCATTCCCATGAAATGCTAAGGATTTTGTGTGATTTCTTTAGGGGCGCTAATAATTCTGACCATAACTATATATTTTTTCATCTTTCATGTTTTATTCTGAGTACTCAATTGTGTGAATAATCACATCTGTATTATTTTAATTCTTCTGTTGGTACCTGTGGCATCTTTTAATGCATGTAAACTCTGTGTGAAAGTTAGCCAGGCTAAAGTATAGCCTAGCCTCTACATAGCGTTTTACTTAATCACCAAATTTTCATACTCGGCCTCCTTTTAAGAAGGATGCACCATAGTTTTGCTGGTACGTTTCGTCTGTCCAAAACCTTTTGTTTGGAGATCAAACGTTTTCAGGGATTCTTTCTGAAGAAAGTATTCTATGTATACTCCTCAGGTTACTGAGATTCAACATTGTTTTATGCAACTAGACCCCTAGGTCTATCTGCGGGGAGGTATTGCACCCATTCAGTGTTGATTTTTCATATGATACTGGGAGCATGTATGTCATGTGGGCAGTCTATCAGCATGGAGTCATCATGGGGTCCACCCTGCCATGGGGTCTATACACTTGCTTCACCCAGTTCTGCTCTCCATCATACCTCCAAGAAAAAAGCAAGTGTGCGAATGCATGGCTCCAGCCAGCTTCCTCCCCTGGAGGCAACTTACTCACATCAACCCCAATCACAGCCCACATTTTTCTCGTTAAACATTGTGAAATGGAAACCGTGCGCAACCCTTGCTCCAATTATTTGTCAGAACACAGGCGTTTTGCCCGTTGCTATTCATGTGAACAAAAGTCGGACAAGAGAGCTAGACAAGCAGAGAGAGAGAGAAACAGACAGAGAGAGGGTCAGAGTGAGACAGAGAGAGAGAGAGAGAGAGAGAGAGAGAGACAGAGAGAGAGAGAGAGAGAAAGAGAGACGGTCAGAGAGAGAGTAAGAGGGTGTGAGAAAGAGAGAGAGAGAGAGAGAGAGAGAGAGAGAGAGAGAGAGAAAGAGAGAAAGAGAGATGGTCAGAGAGAGAGTAAGAGGGTGTGAGAAAGAGAGAGAGTGAGAAAGAAAGAGAGACGGTCAGAGAGAGAGAGAGAAAGAGAGACGGTCAGAGAGAGAGAAAGAGAGAGAGAGAGAGAGAGAGAGAGAGAGAGAGAGAGAGAAGGTTCATGGCTGGGAAACAAAGGGATAAATGTTGCTCTCTTTCATCATGTTGATACGGCATCATCATCATCATCATCATCATCATCATCTTGATCAATGTTGCACGGCTAAGTCACAAAATGTCAGTGTGTGCATGTTTCACCGTTTCTCAGTCCACCGTTAGTTGGAGTGCTGGGGTCCCCAGACTGGTGTATTTTTAAAGGCATATTTTCAGCTGTTGGACTCCTAATGGCCTGCACTGCCGTGTGTTTGTGTTCTAGGGAACACCTGACATCTGCGTACGAGTCATGTTCGGCTAATTTGGTTGTCCAATAAAGCAACCTGCTGGGACAGACATGAGCGTGCACTTATACGCACACACACTCACACACACACACACACACATTTGGATATGGGTTCGCAGTAAATTTATAGTTGTTGACTTAGCGTTCAAGGTCGTTACTTTTCTCTAAATGTAGCCACATTCTTCACTTCCCTCTAGAAGCAGCAAGCAAGGCCAAAGAGATCAGGAAAAGAGGGAAGGATGGAAGAAAGATGAGAAGGAAAAAAGAGGCCCATGGTTAACCTCTCATGTCCAAAAGCAGCCTCCTGCAGCTCACACTTTCTTTCTCTCTTCACGTAGGGATTCATCATTAGAAAATCCTTGAAGACTGTACTGTAAACTGTCAGAAAAAAAGACTGTTCTGGTAAATGTGTGTCCCTCAAGGTTCAAACAACACAAATGACCCTGGTAGCATGGTCTTGGGGGTCTAATTGTGTACCTTAAATAAGTTTTTGATGTATGCTACAATTATAGTGCAGGGAGAAAGGGGCATTACTGTACTCTATTACTGTACTCTAAAGAAAGCAATTGGAGTCACATGCTAAAGGTGTACGGAGTCCATACAACTTAAACATAACTGCATAACCCTAAAGCTACACTTTCACATACAATAAGACATCACTGCAAAAGGTCTTATCTTTTAAAGGTCCAAGTATTGAACTGAAAAGCGCTGCCTTCGTTTTTAAGAACTACTGACAGTACTTCTCCAAATTCTCAAATAAAAAATTTAGTATAAATGACAAATACGCAAAACAAGAAAAATGATGCCGTGTTAGCAGAACTTGAATAATTCGAGGAAAATAACAAACAAAATGTCAATAATAACCCTTGACGTATTTCTAGTAGTGTTTTTCCATGTAACTGGTCATGTTGCAAGATGAGAGTGTTGATTACAGCAGTGGTTTTTTTATACTTTTCCTCATTAAATAAGATTTGATTCAGGATCACCTAATCAGGACCCCGTACAGCAGAATGAGGTGTTTGTGTAGGAATTTCACAGACACTGGCATAAAATGTTTGTTGTACGGATAGAGATGCTGATTGAAAAATACATTTTAGTGACTTCATTTTTGTCTGGAGGTGTACAGTACCGTGCAAAAGATACCTAAGCAAATGGATACATTGCATGGATTCAATACGTTTTACCATTTAATGCCGTTACTGGAGGATTGATTACCGGAACCAGTTACTGAATAGTGACTGCCAGCTAGTACTGGACTTCCTAAAAGAGAGGGCTGAAAATAGGTGAACTGAAGAACTGTTTTGCAGTCTGGAGGCAGTTGCCTTGAATAACACAGAGAAAGTGACAGAACAAATGACAGAAAGTGAAGGAAACAACGTGGTCTAAAATAAGCCAAAGGAATAGGGCAGAAAACACAGAGTGGAAATACTGCTGAACTAAAATGGACTCTGAGGACACATTGAGCTGATAATAGCATAGATAGCATGCAGACTAAAAGTAGAAACTAATAGCGCAAGCTGCGATGTTTCTCTAACCCAGACCAGGCCCAGCGCTAATCGCCAGCTCCAGCATTGGAAACAATTAGCGACTCTGTGGGTGCTATCGCTACACGCTAGTGCTGCTATTACGCACGATTACCTAATGCAGCGCTGTTGTCACTACAGCACTGCTATTATCTGTAATTACTGACAAACACCATTACACACGGCAAAGCTAATATTACTACCTGCTACAATTAGGGCATTAAAATAGCATCTATTTACTAGTGAGCCAACAGGAATTAGCTTATCTTTTCTGGGCATAACATACAGAGAGGAGAATTCACATTATGCGAATGACCGTGATGACCGATTATGAAGTTGCTGAAGGTAGTAATATGACTGGCTGCTGGCTTCTATTTTTGCTTTGTCATTGGACAGAGACTAAATGAGTGCATCTAGTAAGGCTGAACATTATTGAGACGTTGACAGTGCAGTACACAATCCTCATCTCACACTTTCGTCCAATCAAGCGAGGCTTTCAGACCGCGCCTGCAGCATACTAGCTGTCTGAAACAGGAAATGAACTCCAGATGGACCTCTAGAGGGAGCTGAGCCCTGCTGAGCGCATGTGTGTGTGTGTGTGTGTGTATCTGTGTGTGAGAATGTGTAGTTTGGCACTAACCAAAGCCAGGCGCCCTTCCCCACACAATGGAGCCCTTCTCTGGCCCTCGGGGCAGCGTGGACTCAGGGGTATATAACTAAGGGTAAACAGCCATTTTGGGGGGTGGGGGGAGACCTGGTTGTTGTAGGTAAGGGGGGAAGAAGCGATATTGGGGTATGAGTGTGTGTGTGTGTGTGTGTGTGTGTGTGTGTGTGTATGTTTTGTCTGGGACCTTTTATGGAAAGGGCTTTGGACTGTGAAAGCCTGAAGAGAAGCCTGACTGGCTTGGCTTAGAGTGGGTTACAACCAGCCAAAAGCTAAACAGACTGCGAAATATTGATGTGATGACTGAGATACATGTTAAATGCATGAACAATCTGTCTTACTCACACACACGTTTAAAAAAAAATGGGCCAAGGGCATATTAAAAACTTAAACATGTTCTCACACAAATGCACAGTTTTTATCCAATGTGAGGACGTCATACATGTGTTCATATTATACATCTATTTATACATACATTAAGAAACCTAGATGTAATGGGGTATATCGTGGCTTATCCTATGTTTGATGTAATAAATGACTATATTTCAAACATCAAGTACAAACTGTATCTTTAAGTCGGCAGCATGCGACTGGCTTTGGTGTTTCCCTTCTCTTGCTCTCTTCTATGGCTCTCTC
This sequence comes from Hemigrammopetersius urotaenia, assembly GCA_037974485.1. NCBI lineage: Eukaryota > Metazoa > Chordata > Actinopteri > Characiformes > Alestidae > Hemigrammopetersius > Hemigrammopetersius urotaenia. The sequence continues at coordinate 11,733,000 of JBBPDC010000156.1, read as the reverse complement.
ATAAAGGCTGCGTGCCAAGCTGGATCCTACTACACTAAATAGGGTGTAAAATTTTACGCAACCATTATAAAGACATTCGGTAATGTAGTGTGTGAAGTATAGAAGTGTGAGGTTTGGGAGCAGCGCTGGTGCAGCGTTCGTACTGCCGCACTATCGAAGTGGAACTGGAAATTCTAGCAAGACAATGAACCTGGAACGCTAACTTCAATGCATCGCGAAGCTGGCTCGTGACCTCGTATGGAGCTAACATGACGAGGAATATACGTCGATAAACATTTTCATCTTAGAATTATGTTGTAAATGTCTTAAAATCTTCACTTTACCTCCTAAACCGAACAAAGAGCTTAATGATCCATTGATGGTTGAACTCCAGGTTCATTGTCTTGCGAGAATGTTCTAGTCACTGCCTTCAAGTACTTTAGAGGAAATTAAAAAAAAAACATTGCAATATTATTTCTGTGGAATATTGCCATGCAAAAAAGTCTAAACCTAAACCTGGCCTTGTGTGCGCAGAGTTTGCATGTTCTCCTCGTGGTGGCATGGGTTTCCTCCGGGGTCTCTGCTTTCTCCCACAGTCCAAAGACTGACCACAGGTGTGAGTGTGTGAGTGAATGGTGTGTGTCTGTACGCCCCGGGGTGTGCTTGCGCCTCGCCCAGGGTGAGTCCCTGCCTCGCGTCCGAAGACCCTGAAATAGGCTCTGGGTGCCTGTGACCCTAGTAAGGATTATGAGATACAGAAAATGAATGATTGTATTTGTTTACTGGGATAACAGAACCGGATTGGTTCTTTCAAACTATTAGTTTCCAATGACTTAAACATCAGATTCAACCGATTCATTTTTGCACAGTTTTGTCAGTAACTTTTGGTTTGCTTATTTTATTTCTAAAAAGAAAAAATGAGAGTATTCAAGTTTGCCCCCAAAAGCTGTAAAATAGTGACATTCAAATGAAGATGAATAAGCCCTTGTCCAGCATATAATCTGCAGTTTTACTGTAGCAATTTAATGCAATAGCCTAGCCTCCCACTTCAGTTAGTAGTTAAAAAATCTATGCTTGCTGTGTTGGATTTTGCAGTTTTGCACATTTATTGATGGATGTTCTCTTTTGTATAAACTTTATTATGTGGGATTATTTTGGTTTCTATTGTTTGGTGTCTAAATGAAGTTCAAACTGAAGGGCGTTTTCGGTTTTGTTTATTTGTAGTTGTTCAAACATGCAGTTTTTAATCAGATTGCATTTTAAATGCAATCAAAAAATCAAAGAAAGAACTTGTGCTGCTTGCCAGAAAGGGCAGCACTGTTCAGTAGTACTTAGAAAATAGTTTCATTTTTCTTTCATGTGAAGGGCACACTTTGTTTATACCACTGCACTGGCCAGTACATGTATCGTGGATCTAGTGATATTAAAAGGAACAAATAAATAAGTACAAAAGTAAATAAAAAAAGGAATAACCTACACTACCTGGGTTATATGGGTTATTGTTACTATCGTTTTTGGTTCATTGGTGAATAGGCACTAACTTTGCTGAAGAATATATATGGACTTGTTTATGATGCACAGTTCAGAACTTGAGACTCGATAAGAGACCTCTTTTCATGGATTTAGGACTTGACCTGATATTTGCCTATTAACTGAAAAGTAGAAGAAATTTGCATGGACTGACTCGGGACTAAACTCAGGACTTGTGTGTCAAGACTTGCTGTTACTTGCAAATCCATGACTTGGTCCATGCTCTGTATAGGAGTTTATCGGTGATCTACATTCAGTTCCACTAAGAGTGAAACAATTTCAACAAGTGAACATAAATCTCATTCAGGATGAAGGAATATATGATACTTATGTTTCATACTAATAGAGTTCATATCATAGAGATGAGCTAAATTAATTCATAAAGTGCTGTTTGTGAGTTTTAAGACTTTTTCACGTGTTCAATCTTTTGTCTGCGTCGGTTATGAAATGGTATTTATACCCTAACATCACAATCATTGCTATTTGCCATTTTTGTCCTGGTGCTAAAATGTTTTGTTTAAAACAGTAAACCACGCACCTCGCTTCACTTCACTTCACAGTATTTTTGAGTTTTGATGGGGTCTAAAAAAAAAAGGAGATCAACTCTGAAATACCAAATAAGGACCATTTGAGCATGGGGATTATTTCGCCCCACCGTTTTCCTAGTTCTTTTTGTTCCATAAAGGATATTTTTGTCCTACATATGTGTAGAAACAAACCCACACATGACCAGACAGACAAGTGCCATAGTTAAGCACTTTCAAATGAGCAATTCCCTTGGAATCCCATTGTTTGCAAAAAAGATGAGAAATTTCAGGAAAGTCCTGTCAAAGTGCAGGAATGGCATCCATCATTTTTCTCTGCTCTGTCCCTTCTGCGGAGAAATGCGCATTAAGGAGAGCAAGAGCGGAAGGAGAAACATAAACAATGAGAAAACGGCTAAAGCACAACAGGCACACACACACACACACACACACACGGCTTTACTTTCTAAACTTTCTAATAGTCAAGCCTGTCTCCTAACGAAGGAAAGTTAGAATACGTAGGTGTGTGTGTGTGTATTCATGTGTATTCATGTGTACAGTATCTGTGTACGACAAGACAAGCCATTAACCCTCCACTGCCTTGCGTTCGTTCTAGACAAAGAACCCAGAGCAAAGCAAACAACATTTCCATAACAGACTTGCACATTTACAAATTCAAATGGATGGAAATGTTCAGCGCCGACACCAAGTCTAACAACAAAACTGCCCAGTTCCTCAACCTTAACATGACAAGAACCCACTGACACGCAAAGTCTTGCTCAACCTAATTCTTTCTCACAAAACGGTTCATTTAGGCTGAATGATTTAGCCCCTACTGCCACTGAATGAAGCTGAGAATGAAGGCCATTCCATCCAATCGTTCATCCATTTAAACTCTCAAAGTCTATAGCAGCAGTGGCTCACTAGTTTCATTCTACTGTTAAGACAATACACAGGTGCAGGCCATGATATACCATGATAAGATCATATCATGTGTCTACTGGGCACCTGAATTTATTCTTAAGCTTATCACACAAATTACACACAGCCGCACCCATTCACCACCACCCCTGATAACATTTTAAAATCTTATATTCCTTGGTGCAGTCTGTTTTGGAGGTCAATGGAGAATGGAGGTCGCTTTGGATAAAAGCGTCTGATAAATGCCGTAAATGTAAATGTAGATCATTACAGTCCTGGTATTATTTGCAATAACGCTCCTCAAGTCTATTGTCAACAGTAACATGGACACACACACACACACACACACACACACACACACACACACAGGCATAAGTAAGATCTGTATTACAAGGGCATAATAAAAACGCAGTTTGTTTTGTTGGAAAATATTATCCTTAATTACATACAGATGTCCACTTGTGATCACAAATTCTCAGTAAGTGTTGAGCAAAACTGTCTCTCGCAAGCGAGAAGTCAAATACAGCCATGCAGGCATTTTTATATGCAATCAAAGCCTAGCAAGATCAACCAAGTAAGATGGTAAAGTCAATCCTTCTTAATATCTACAATCTTTTCCCACCCTTAATATAACATTACAGAGAGTAAAAAGTGTTTAACTGCTAAACTACTACTGTCTCTCTGGGTGGGGGTCCGTCTTCAACCATCACTCACGGATACTCCAGCCAATGTAGCTGATGTAACAGAATCATCATTTAGTGTTCTCCTACAAGTGTGGTCATCTGTGCATGACTGACTAAGACTAGAGCATATTTAATAAAAAACACTTGGATGTGTGTTCTAATACATTTCCGATGATTATTATTGCTTGTGTTGTAAAAGGTCACATGGTTATGCAGTATGTCACTGTCATTTCCAATGGGCCTACCTTCAATTAGCTACAACAATAGCCCAACAATAGAGGTAGAAAGAGTGAGAGAGGAGAGGGAGATGGAAAGAAATAAAGTGTACAAGCAGGGCAGTGATAACAGTGTGGTTAATAAGCCTCTCTTAAAGGTAGCGTTAGATCATACAGCTGTTAAATGCACTCAAAGATAACGGCAGATGGTCTGGTCGGAGAAGTTTATATAAGAACAGAGTCATCAGTCTTGTCTTTTAAACACCAGTCTGCTAGTCTAAACCCTGCATGCGGGTGTGTGAGATGTAAACTTGCCTTATCTCCCCAGCTGGGCATGATACACTCGCAAGTGCTCTTGTGTAAAAGGTGAGATATGAAGAATATGAACATTAATAATATCTAATAAGAATTCATATGATCAACCTTAGACCAACAGGCAGAAACAGCAAAGTACCAAGGGTCCTGCGGAACCCAGTGCAGAAACAAGAAACCTTAAACTAATTCCATTAATGTTCATGAATTGACAATGTAATTTGCTTATTTGCTCACAATTATTATTCTTCAAACAAGTCTGAATATATCACTTCACTTACTAGCATGTAGTTATCCTAAATGTGTGTGTGTATATATGTGTGTGTGTGTGTGTGTATGTATAGTAAACCCCAACTTAATCGTAATTCAGCAGTCACAGTTATTAATAATTATTTGCGGTAGCCTGTCCACCCGCAGAAACCGCAGACATCCTCCGCATTTTTTGTGACGTCCGGCCTCATTGACCCACAGCCACTCGTCCTCCTGCTGGTTGTTTATGTTTGGCCGCGGCAGGTACCAAGGAAATCCGACACCTGAACGGAATGAGCCTCCGCTGCTCAGGGCCGCGTCCGAACATAAAAAACACAGCATGAGGAAAAAGGGGCGTGGCGCACAGGGGCCAGATGTCACAGTCACCTGTACTCAGAGGTGGGAGGTTTGAAAGTAGCCAATCCGAGAGCGTTATTTATTTCTCCTTGCTGCTGACTGGCTGCTGCACTATGACACATCTCTGGCAGACTCAGTCCAGAATTTCCCCCGACTGCGCATACCAAAGAAAACATGCGTGCATAAATTACAGTACAGTACAGTCTATACAGCGTCTATAAAGCCGTTTTAGCACATAGTTCCTTATGCTGTCAATGGTCTATATTAAAATCCATTACTTTTACTAAAAATCCCTGGAAGAGCCCACTTTTAAGGGTGTACTCCAACAAATCTGAAGTCTAGTCTTGGTCTAACACGTTAATCAAGGCATTCAGAAACTTCTGAAGTCCACATTTGGGCCAGGAGTAATAAAGAACATTTGGAAGTAGGAGGCCGAATATAAGTTAACTGGCCAACTAACTTGTCATAGCAATTACGTCGATTTATGTACAAGAGCATTCACTGACATTTCTGTTCTTCTTTTATTACTTCTTCTATGCAGCAGAACCACTGAATGCATCTGTTTGCAGCATTTTGTTTAATTGGATTAAAAACTGATTTTAGTCTTTCGAATTTTGATATAAAACTTTTGAGCAATGATGAATTTAATTATTTTTTATTGCCTCAGAGGAATTATAATTAAATGTGAACTGGACCAAGTAACTAGAGAATCTCTGTAACAGTTCAATTTAGATCAATCAATCAATTAATCAATCAATGAGTGGATCAAATAGAAAATTATTGAAAAAAGCGGTGGAAGGCAAACTCTGCAGTCTGGGTCTGGTCTGCAGTACATGCAGTTCATTTATTAGATACTAATATAGGCTAGTGTTTCTGACACAAACTCCAACCTGAATCAAAGATGGAACACACACAGTATACAAGTGTACACAAACAAAACACACTCCAAGCAACATTCCCGGCTTTGTAATACTATACAGTGTGCTTCAGCAAAGTCTGTGATTACAAAGCCAGTACAGGAGCCACACAAACACACACAAACACACAAAGACCCACCCACAAGCATACACTCGAGATGAAATGCCACACACACCACAATGCCATTGCTGACCCTAAGCGGGTGTCAGTGACACAAGTCTGAAACCACACATGCCCGTGTGTGTGTGCCCACACACAGATGGGGTCCCCTCCAGACTCATTCGGTCCAGTATTAAATATATAGTAACTTTCAGAAAAAAACTACTCAAGACAGCTTTCACTTACTGCATTTGACTTTATTTTTTGTTGCCATATTTGCATGATGTGTGTGTGTGTGTGTGTAAGAGAGAGAGAGAGAGAGAGAGAGAGAGAGAACAAGAGAGAAAGAGAGAACGAGGAAGAGAGAGAGAGAGAGAACGAGGGAGAGAGAGAGAGAGAGAATGAGAGAGAGAGAGAGAACGAGAGAGAGAGAGAGAGAGAATGAGAGAGAGAGAGAACGAGAGAGAGAGAGAGAGAGAGGGAGAGAGAGAGAGAGAGAGTGGGAGAGAGAGAGAGAAAGAGAGAGAGAGAGAGAGAGAATGAGAGAGAGAGAGAACGAGAGAGAGAGAGAGAGATTCTGAGGTTTGGATTGATGTGGTGTGTGTAAGCTGTGATGGATTATGGTCCCATTCAGTAGATAAGACCACACCATAACCTACAAAGCCTGGGACTGACTGAGTGTCTGAGCTGAGCCTTTTTTATTTGGAGCACATATATCTTTTACCCTCATGTAAAATGAATTATACCCAGTAAATAAAAAAAAAATCCAATATTACCGATTGCTTATGCTTTAAAAATGGTCACATTATAAACAAAAGCAAAGGCACCATTCACCTTTACGAATTTAGCAAAACATACTTACAAATACTTATATGTAATCGACTTATACACTTAAATATACATATATGGAAGTCTATATAACATTTAGGTTTCTGAAAACGACACAATGTTGTCACTTTGGGAGCAAATCAAGCGAACATTAACTTTACGGGAGCTTTTTTTTACGCCAATGTAACAACATTTGATTCCTTCACTTGAGACATTTTCCTGAGGAGCACAACATTTCTTTTAGATCATTTGCATGGCAAATAAGACACAGAACCTACAATATTCACTTCTTAGGCAAAACACAGCAAACAAAAGGAAAGTGTTAGATGAGTAAAACGCACCCATTAAGCTTTGGTCACCTCGGAGCATTTAGTGTTCTTACTGACACTTACTGTTGTTACTGCCAACTGTGGAATAAAGAGGTTGCTTGCAATTACTGAAGAAACAGCTGCAACTAATAAATCATGATTTTAAAATGATTTAAACGACGAGACAGATGAGTCTGTTGTCACAATCGATTCAAGAAAGGTTTTCTGAACTAAATTACAGATTCCACTTGCACTACACCTTTTACTTTTGTATTCTTTCCTAAGCTGTATTTCCAAGAAAGGGGCTACAAAGAAAAAAAACTGGGTCTAAAAAGGCTTTGACCTAAAAAATTTGTGACAGACTGGAACACTGAAACGCACCTAACCAAACATTATTCTTTTTAAAATTCCCTCTCTCTCTCTCTCTCTCTCTCTCACACACACACACACACACACACACACACACACACACACACACACACACA
>JBBPDC010000156.1:11710712-11725492 GCA_037974485.1 Hemigrammopetersius urotaenia | reverse complement strand
TGTGTGTTTGTGTGTGTGTGTGTGTGTGTGTGTGTGTGTGTGTGTGTGTGTGTGTGTGTGTGTGTGTGTGTGTGTATTGGCTTTTGGTGAGCTGTCAAATGAAATTCAAAGGTCAACAGTGAGGCAGTTATATGGTGGGGGGGACTGTTAACAGTAATTCTACCACACACACAGGAATTTTACCTCTGTTTCTTCAGAACTCTCACACACACACAGACTCCATGAGTCAAAACAAAAAAGTGTGTCTTCACAGAGAGCACCACTGGTTTTGCATAAATATGTGAGAGAGCAAGGAGGGCTGATAGTGTGTGTTGTCTTTTCTGCATAGATGACAGTATTTTGCCTTTCATTGTAGACCCCACTGCTTTACGTACAAACAATAGAACCGAACAGAAATGTGTGTATGAGTGTGTATGTGTGTGTGAGTGAAAAAGAGCCAACATGTGGTTCACATTTCCTCTACAGCCACATATGCCTTCTGAAAACACTACAAGGTACCAAATATCACCTGTTGGAGGCGCTGTGGCTCTTCACCCTAATCATCGAAAACGTTCAGCTTCCACAATCCTCCCTTTTCTTCTCCTTCCAGACCTCCATTGCTTCTCTTCTCTCCATCATGTACTTTTCCCTCTCTGTCTGTTAACAACACCCCTCTTTCCCTCTCTTCCTCAGTGCTTAATCTTAAAACCAAATGGATAATAAATCAATTTTAATGCGAGCTTTTTCCGTATGGTCATCCATCTGGATCAGAGCTGATGAATTGATTGTGTGTGTGTGTGTGTGTTATTGGTGTCTGGGCTCGCTCTCAAGCTGGCACTCATTAAAAGCCCATTAGGATGGCACGCATTTGCGGCTGTTGAACCTGCACTAATGAAACAAACTGGGCACTGCAGTTTTGCCATGCTGAATCCGAGCACTGCTGGGTGTCACTCAGCGCTTAATTCTGTTGGATCATTGTTTAAACGTCAGCAAATCTGGTGTGTGTGCTTGGTGCAGCCGCTTGATTGGGGATGATTTGGGACAAAAATGTCTGAGGGGTGGGCCGTGTGGGCATAGGGTGTGGAGACGGAGTGCAGAAACACGAGTTTGGAAGAAACAGCAGCGTTCAGCATTAACGTCTGCCCGTTATTAAGTAAGATGTATGTGAGTGGGGACAGATGTCATATGAGCTGTCATGACAGATTCTGCTCCATAACTTTACAGTGTCATCCCACCATTACTGGTTGTTGTCGCTGTCACAGACGTCTTGATGCCTGATGTCAGTTTGCAGATCTTAAGAATATACACAAAAGCCAATGACTAATGTTAATCATGAGACTCGGTTATTAATAAACCCTTACATAAACGAGGCTGGAGCAGTGTGTGTATATGACAAATGACAGTAGTTCTAATTAATACAGTCTGCACCAAAATATTGGCACCCTTGGCAAAGACAGATTACCTTGTTTGGAAATCAAGAGGAAAACTCTATTCTCATTGCACACCTGGAATCTAGTGCACTTAAGACGTCCATACATGTAAAACAATCTTGGAGACTTGGAGAATTAAAGAATTAAAATCATATTAAAGATTTTGGTGCCTAAAGATAGAACCTTTGTGTCCAAACTAAACGTATCCATGCCTTTATTCCCTGCAGTTTTGCCTAATGCAATGTTCTCCTCACTGGGATTCCCTGAAAGACCTTCATTCAAAAGCTCTAGTTCATTCAAAATGCTGCTGCCAGAGTTCTAATCATGGCGTGTTCATGGGGTGATGGTGGCTTAATGAGTTCCTGAGCGAGTTCCTGAGCAAGTCCCTTGAACCCAAGTTGCCCCAGTTAGACTGCCCCCTGTAGTTAGGGAATGGCCGTAAATGCAGTAAATGTAAAATACAATCAAAATCAAGAAAAGAGAGCACATTACTACACTTCTCGGGTCCATTGGCCCCCAGTTCATTGATTTTGAAGCATTTCTTATAGTTCACAAGTCACTCGATGGTTTGGGTCCTAAATACACTTACAAGTTTGATGTATATAGTCCTGGTAGGTCTCTTAGGAGCTGCAGGAGCTGGTCAGCTAGTGGTGAAAACTGCTTAAGCTAATCCATGCTGTTCACTGCTGGAACTAACTGCCCATCAGTATCAGATCTGCACCAAACAGGGCTGGACTGGGACAAAAAATCGGCCCGGGCATTTTGAGCCGAGACCGGCCCACGGTATGCCCGACGGCCAGTCCAGCCCTGGCACCAAATGTAGCTTTACAAAGCTGCGCTATTCTCCTCTGCCTTGTTTTAAATTTCAGAACTTATAATTCATTTAATTGGTTTTCTAATCATTATTTTATTTCTTCCATTATTTTATTCTTTTTATTCTTTTATCCTTTTTATTATTTTTTTATTTTTTATCTTATTCCTGTAATGCACATTGAATGATCTTCTGTTTATGATTAAGTCCTATATACATAAACCTAACTTAAAAAAATGTATGAAAAACTGTCCTTGTGGTTAATTATATCAATCCTATAAGTCTTATATCAAACCTATTAGTCTTCTAAATGTTATATCGAGTGAATTTAGTTTAGGAAATGCTGTGTAACCTCCAGTTGACATTTGGTCATGTAAAAAGCTTGATTTTGCGGTCACTGAATCACTTTAGGATTTAGATGTATGTTTTGGATCATTGTCCTGCTGGAAAACCCAACCACAACCCAGTTTTAGCTTTTTGGCAGAGGCAGACAGATTTTTATTTAAAAGCTCCTGGTACTTCATGGAGTCCATGATGTATTTTTACAAGGTCCTCAGGGTTCTACCTTAAGTGTTTGTTACCAAAAAGATCCATTTTTTTCTTATCTCACCATATAACCCAGTTGGACAGCAGTTGGATGCCAAAACACTACAAGATGTATGTCAAAGGTAATTATCGTTTAAAAGTGAACAATATATTTGTTTTCTTGTCATTTCCATTAAAATTATGCTTTAAAGAACAATGTTTTTATTTGGAAATTAGGAGAAATACTGTCGGCAGTTTTTAAAAAACGGAGGCAAAGCTGTTCAGTTCAATACTTGTACCTATAAGGGAAAATTTTACGCTGTGGTCTCTTATTTTTATCCAGAGACAATGAGACACCTGAACAGAATGAACTTCCGCTGCTCAGCGCCAGCCCAAACATAAACAACCAGCACGAGGACCGGGGGTGTGGCGGATGAAGCCTGGACGTCACAGTCAACTGTACTCAGGAGCATATTTGGGGGTATATTTAAGGTTTACACAATAAAAATATCACATCACAACATCGTGGTTTTTCACTAAATGCAGGTGCCTTGGAACATTTTACTGTATACATACACAGAAACAGACACAGACACACACACAGTAGGTGTATCATGGAATGAACATACCAAGGCTCATTTTGATTGGCAGGTTCTCCTTGCTGGCTGCCTCCACCAGTTGCCTCCGCACCTCCATCACTGCTTCCTTCTGCTTAGAAACCAACATCATCTCCCATAGCAACCGCGCCGCTGCCGACCTGCGGAGCCGAGGTCATAAGAGTTAATCATGGGTTGACATGAGTCACCAATAACTTTGTCTCCATTGCAGCCTACAAAGATGACAGCAGTTAACATGATGTCGGTGGGGAATGGAGTGAAGACACACTTTAAACACAGCAGTTATGTTACATGTCATTTCATCACAGACACATGGTTACTTAATTTCCTAAAATATATATATATTTTTAGCTAAGAACATACAAATGAGTTCGTATGATGGATTTGTCCAGCCTATCCTCCATGGCTCCACACATATATACATTTTAAGAACATTTGAAATACCCAGTTCTGGAGACATTGACCAAGTCAGAATTGGTGAGAGGGTTGTTAATATGAATCAGATGTCTGAATTCCTCTGAAAATATGACACAGAAAGTTGTTACGAATACACTGGCTGACACTTTTTATGCCAGTTTCAGGATCAAGTTGTGGCCTAAAACAAAAGTTTGAAATCTATTCATGGCAGCAAGAGTTTAATTGTGACAAAAGTCTGTAATGACGTTTCTGAACAGAGGTGTGCGTATGTGCATGAGAATGTATTTGTGTTTCAACGAGAGCGAATGTGTATTTGCGTATGTGTGGCAATGGGAGGATTTGCAAGTGTGTTCCAGCGGGAAGGAAACTGAGTTTCTTTGATGAAGTGTGTACATGTATATTGGCTCATACAGTTCACAGTTCGGTCTGGTCCTCTGTTTTTGAGACATGGTACGGGTTTGAATCAGTGTTGACAGAATTTAAACAACTTCACAATTTTCACTGTGGAAATCGAATGAAACTGAATGAAACAAAATTAAACTTTCGGAAATGTATATCATGACGAGCACATTTAACCTCATTCAGAATCCCACGGTACGGCCATATTTAACCTTGTTCAGAATCCTGTCACTCTAGCATATTTAACATGGCTCAAGTACATTTAACTTTGGCCGGAAACTTATGGCACGAGCACAATTTTATAATAATCGTAATTTCAAACAGGTGCACCGTTGTCACAAAACACAGCATAGCATGATCAGCAATACATGGTTCCCATCACATTTACATTAATGGCATTTAGCAGACGCTTTTATCCAAAGCGACTTCCATACTGGTTCAGAATAGGAAACACAGAGGAAGGGGGTGGAGACATGAACTAGACACAGGTAAATACACTGATCAAGGGGCAGGGCTAAAGCACCAAAACAAATATAAATACTTGGCACAAAGGAAAACAAAGCAGAAATTGCCTAAACAAGGCAGAGTGGGACAATACTCTGTTTTCCAGAACATAAAGACTAAACTGCAGATTTTGGTACTGGTTCTGATCCTGAAGCACCACATCACTAGTACATCTGTATGCATGTGTACATGCAGGGCATTTTAAGGTCTAAAAGTACCCAAAGAAACAATTTCAGATTTACTATTTTACCATTAACTTTACACGGAAAAGACCTCATCAGCAAATAAAACGGATATATTTGAGTTAGTATATCTGAAGAGCTGGCCTCCATTCACCACGACTGCAAAGAACACAGAGTCAGCAAGTTCTTCCACATTTAATCGTTTTAAAACAAACCATGAAAAATGACTTCACATCTTATAGATTTAGATTGGAATTTAGCAAAATCAATGAGATTCATCTTTATCTTTGTTGTCCAGCAGGGAGAATGCAGTTTAAAACTACATGCAGCAACAAAGTGTGGTTCTGCTTTTCATTAGGTTGAGTCAAGGACGCTTATATTGTTAATTAGCACGCTGCATCGTTTGATTACTAATACATTTATCCGGCCCATTCTGTCAAATTTCAGTCAAAATGGATCAAGTCACAAAACACTGAAATCTGGAATGTAATCTGCAGCTTTGGCTACTGGCTCACACATATGTTCCCTTAGCTTGCCTGAGAACAAAAGAATCTATCAAACCATGCGACTGAACTTTTTATCACTTAGTTTATCACATTAAAGTCCCAATCTGATATAACTATTGGATTTTCCTTCATGCTGTAATTGCCTGAAAACAAGTCACTTTAGTGCAGGTTCTGGTGCATTTCCCATGACATGCTAAATTGAAGTTGCTGGACATTAATGGGTTATTATGAAACAGTCCACAGTCTCTTACATGACCATTAAAAGGATCAGCTTGAGGTAAATTAAACACTGTCTGCTACAGCCTGTAGTAACTGCCTCTTATTCAAAGGGCTGAATACATCAACACCTGCCAAAACCATTTAACTGAAAAGTTAACCTTGTGATGTACTCTAGGTACGAAAACAAAAAGAACAAAATGAAAGCGGCATTGGAGGCCTGTGGTAATTTAGCAGTGATTAGCCAATTCAGTCAAGGTCAAAGGTCAAGGTAGTCACCCCCAAAATGAAGAAGTGGGTGGAAAGAGCTTCATTAGTTAAGCCTTAGAAGCAATAAACCTCCGTTTTGTTGTGTGTGTGTGTGTGTGTGTGTGTGTGTGTGTGTGTGCCCATATGTGAACAGTCTTTTTATCAGTGTTCATTAAGAGATCCATGATAACTTCTGCTGCCGTGGAGTGAAGGTTTTCGACGAGAGAGACGCCTTCTGTCTCTCTCCATCATTTCCACATCACCATCAATCCTTCTGAAGGCAGATGTATCTGTCAGCAATAAGCAGGCTTTATCTGGCTTCAAGAGCATCATTCAGAAAACACTCCTCTGTCACATTAGCATTAGAATTATCTTAATACTAAACGTTCACTCATCAGTCTCCTTCATACTGTTCCTGACTATCACTCTTCTCTTCTCTCCCACACTCCAAGAGTGTGAGTGTGCATGTGTGTGTGTGTGTGTGTGTGTGTGTGTGTGTGTGTGTGAGCAGCCGGTCATAAAACAAAGTAACACTTAAGCAGTAATAGACCACTCCACACAGTTAATCATGAGTATAAAGGGAAGAACAACGGATAAGGAGAAGTACAGAACAAGAAGGGAAGAGTGGAGAGAGAGGAAAGGGGCTCATGATAGAGGGATGGAGTAAAACAGGAGGACAAAAGTCAAGAGTAAAGGGGGAGACAGTGAGAAAGATGCAAATAAGAGGAGGAATGTGGAGGATAAAGTGAAAAAGAAAAAAAGGAGAACACTTTCGAGCAAGAGAAGGAGGAGAGAGGGAAAGAAAAAGGGGGGAGAGATGAGGTGAGAGAAACAGAGATGGGGTGAAAGAGACAAAATAAAAACAACTGACAAAACATGGAATGTGATTGGAAGAGTGGGAGGACGATGATGGTTGCGTGAAAGTGTTGAAAAAATGAACAAGAAAAAAAGTGGGGCGGGGGGGGGGGGCATGATATAGTGGGCAGGAAAGCGGGAGAACGAGAGGAAAACAAAACAGATCAGAAGAAGGACGAGGGCGCGGGGCGTCTCACTGACACACAGCCGAAATGTTAAATCTGCTCTGTTTTTCTTTTTCTCTCTCTCTCCCTCTCTAACTGCTGCCATGTGTTGAATCTCAGCTGTAATGTGTTCCAGACAGGGTCCTGGCAGCGTCCGAGAGAGACCCCGGGTTCGCCAAACCCTGCCGCTCCTAAAACTGGGGCGAAAAGAACGAGAGAGAGGAGAACAAAAGGCTGAACAGCCCGACCTCACTTCTCCAAAAAATGACAAGAAGCGGAAAAACAACACAAATGTCAAAGGAGCCGATTCGGCCTCCTTTCTGCGCAGATAACAGAGAAAAATCAGAAAGAGAGAGAAAAAGAGAGAAGGGGAAAAAGAGGACTGCTTTTGCGAAATGTCACCCGCTGACTAAGCCTCCTGCTCGAGATGACAGGCACGACGCCGATTTCAAATGAGAAAAAAGAAAACAGCTTTTGGTGGAATAATGTACGGTCATTTTCTCTCAAGTGCTTTCAGGTTAAATGAGTTTGAGCAGCATAAAAAAAGAAGAAAAAAATAAGAACTGAGAAAAGCACAGAATATATAACTTTCTGAACTTCAGAGGCACAAAGTATAGTTACTGGCTTTCTCTCATTTCTCCTGTTCAGGCACATACACATATAAAGTACAGTGATGCACTGAATTTGAATATGAAATTTGCATATTATTTTTGTCCACATGGATATAAAGGAGAACAGTGGGCTCAGCTCAAAAAGGGGTAAACCGAAGTGACTGAATTCACATCTTTATTCCTTCTTTCGCTTTCTTTGTGCCAGTAATAAAGCAAATGTTGAAGTCTATTAAAACCTGCCAGATTAGTGATTACTATAAAGTATGAATAAGAAAGAGAGTATCTGCAGGTCAGGACTCAGTTACTCAGCACTTTTTTTTGTGAGTGTCATTGAAAGAGAAGATACCAGCAGGATCTCATAAATGTATGCATGTGATAACAAATTTAATGTCAAATAAAATGTTCACTGTAAAGTATATGTAAACAATTAAATGCATATCATCAGTGTATGTATATGTAAATAAATAACTAGTACTAGTGTCAGTATAAAATATCAGTAAAATTATTCTGAACTGAACAGAATTGACCTGTACACTAGTCCCATATATATAAACCTGACATACAAACACGCATATAACTTTCGGTGTAAGCCTGAATGTGTCCAAGCTTGTGCATGCATGTAACATAGGAAAGACGAGCGGATTCCAAGGCAAATGACTGTGCATGTCACACACAGATGCACAGATTTCCAGCATTGTTGAAATACCAGACTTAAGACTGGACTCTATGTGTCTTATGTGTATGTGTGTATGGAGGCGTGTATTCCAGGAAGACAGGAGGTCCAGATGTAATGCAGTGAAAATGCAGTATGGTTCCAATTTAGCCCCAAATCCAACCCCCCACCCCCCTTACTCTCCTACAGCTCTCCTACAGCTCTCCACAGTCTACACGCTCCAACCAATGGGTGGCGAGTCACTCAGTTTGTGTATGTTTGTGCATAATGGAGACATATTATTGGGATTGTAGTTAACGTCTCACCTAAGGAGGGCACTGTTGCCCCTGAAAAGACAAAAATGTCAAGTCAAACATTACCTTTTTTTTTTCTTTTCCTAATTTTGCCCCTCACCCATTTGTATGAGTGTGTGTATAGGTGTGTGTGTGTGTGTGTGTGTGTGTGTGTGTGTGTGTGTGTGTGTGTGTGTGTAGAGGAGGAGTGGGGGCGGTTAAAGAGTTGTTCCTGGAAACTCATGACAGAGAGCTTAAGAATGAGACCTTAAACTGACCAAAGATCCCTGAAACCCATCAAATCTTCAGCCTGCACATACACACGTACACACAGCTGCACAGTCATCAGATGCTCATTCATAAAATGTCATTACATGCGCAATAACGACCTGCGCTGTGATGTAAAACAGTTTCCCATGAAAAGTGTTTGTGTACATGCCGTCTTTTGACTCTATTCTCACTGCAGATCTGTTATGGGTAAGCAATCCATTGCAGGACCTTGATGACACGGGGTACTACTTTCTTGATTGACTGCTACCTGTCAACACATGTAGCTCTTGGTGATGTTACAAATCTTGGCTCTAGGAGACCACAGAATCTTGGGTTTTCCACAGTGTTGGCTCAGTGCTGTGCTTTTCCATTGCCTTTCTGCTGTCAGATGTGAGAATTTGTGCCAGCTATAGGCCTGGCTCATAGCATTAGCGTTGGCTAGAGACTCATTGTGATCTTCCATGTTTTAAGTCAGCCCTGGCCTAGAGGTCAGAGATGTGGTTTGCGACTGAAAGTTCACTGGTTCAATTCCCCTCCCTCATCCAAAACTGAAGTGCCCTTCAGCAATGCACCTAAACCCCAATGGCTCCCTGGGTGCTGCAGCTATGTGGCTGTTCCTAGTGTGTGTGGGTGTGTTCACTGCTTTGGACGGGTTACATGCAGATACCTAACTTAAAAGTATCTTTAATCTATTTTAAAAAAGTAAACTGATTTCTGTACAGTGGTGCTGATTCTGATTTTGCTAACCAAAACCACAAGTGACCAAAGCAAGAGGTACTCTTGAGCAAGGTCCCATCCCCACACACTGCTCCCAGGGTGCTGCATTGCTGGCTGTACACTGCTTCACTTAATGGATGGACTAAACGAACAATTTCATTCTGTTCACACTGTGCTGTGCTGTGGTGCGTTCAGGCGTAACAGAAAAGGCCACCTTTTATTATTTTACTTTACAGGAGAGCCTAGTAATGTTTGGAACAGGTTCTCACTATTACAACAAACTTTGTAATGAACTATGATATGAACTGCGATTGCACCCTTTATATACTTCAAGGTATGTTGCAATCCATTTAGCAATATCTATCCGAACCTGTTTCAAGGATTAGCACATATTAGCTTGACTGTTTATTAATGCCACTGGTTGATAATAAAAATGAGTTCAGAAATGTTTGAAATATGTGTGTATTAAGATAATGAACCAATATTTACATTTTGAGCAGCCGCACAGAACACAACGAGATCATAACTGTGCAACAAGCCAAGCCATTACAATCCGAGTTAAAATCTTAAAATCAAAGCAGCACAAATATCTACCTGTGAAATAAAAGCACTGAATATAAAATCACCTCCAGTGAAAGGTAAATTAAAATAATCTTTCTTGGCATAATATAATCTCAAATTATCTTAAAAAGTGAGAGTGTCCGCTGTAAGACTAAATCTGTGGCACAAAAATTATATTCTTTTTTTTTTATTCTTGCTTATTCCTTCAGGTAAAAAATACTATAAAACTTTAAGAAACAACCATTACATGCAAATTGTATATGATATCACATAAACAGTGCATTAAGAATGGCCTGCTTAGACTCATATCTGAACTATATCAACTGAGGAGTGAGCAACACATTACAAAGTCGACACACTTCATTAAACTCTGTTGTAACCTAAATATATCTATTTGTTTTCCTTAATAGTTTCTAATACCTCTAATATATAGCATAGTTACTTTGCATGCAATCAGCGTGAGAAAAAAAAAAAACAGAAAACAGTGGATGATAGGCATATTACTTTATCACTATAATAAACTAATAATCATGTCTGCTCATTACAGCTCTGTTTACAAACAGCAGGCACAGAGTGTGCCTCACTCACTTTGGAGAAATGCTCAGCAATTAGCTGCATTCAACCCCAGGCAATTACACCACAATAACAGCCACTATGTAATCTAATCACACACTCATTTACCCACTTAAACAGGCTAAGACACCTGACCACTACAGTGTGTGTGTGGAACTACACCACTTTAGGCTGTCTATTGCTGAGGGGCGGAGAGGAGTAAGGTGGAGAGAAGTGGAGAACACAGAAGAAGAGAAAAGAAGAGAAGAGAAGAGAGAGGAGAGGAGAGAAGAAAGAGGAGAGAAGAAGATAGGACAGAAGAGAAAAGAAGAGGAAAGAAGAGAAGAGAAGAAAAGAAAAGAGAGGTGAAGAGAAGAGAAGAAAAGAGAAGTGGAGAGAAGAGACGAAAAGAGAAGAGAGACGAGAGGGTAGAGAAGAACAGAAAATAAAGAAGATGAGAAGAGAAGAAGACAGGAGAGAAGAGAAGAGAGGAGAAGAGACGAGAAGAGAAGAGAAGAGAGAAGAAAGAGTAGAGAAGTCGAGAAGAAGAGAAGAGAGGGGAACAGAAAATAAAGAAGATGAGAAGAGAAGAAAAGAGAAGAGAGGAGAGAGAGCAGAAGAGAGAAACTATTCATTTATACTATACACGCACTTGCATAGCCTCCCCTGGTTCACATCTGACATTAAGACGTATAAAGAAGAGCGTCAGAAACTTTATGCAGAAAACTGTGAAAAGCCAGCTCACTCACTCGTGTCAATCAACTTCAAAGACCACTGGCCCTCCGCCTCCGTGCGCTAGGAGACGGGAGGTTGTGTAAACATCTCCTTTTCAGAAATATCACGAGAATGTCAAAGCCAAAGAGTCATCAGCTTTCTAAAACACACAGCTCCCATTGTGTGCAGAAGTAAAGAACTAGACTACATAAACACACATTCATTTATCGTTTCAGTGTTTTTGAGCAGGTGCAGCTGAACAAAGAGGTGCTGCATGTACAGTTCATCGAAATTAAAAAAATAACCTTTTTGTCTGTGATTACCATGCATAGGCATACAGTCATGCTAGAATGTACACATGTTTAGTGTTGAGCTTATGAGCTCAGGTCACACAGAAAGCAGGTAACACTCCTGTTATTTTATTTCAACCTCAACATAAGATTAAAAGAACATTTCTTTCATTTATATTTTTGTACTCAGGATGTATATAGCTCTAAATCTAAATCAAGACCTAGATCAAGCAGGTTAGCCTTCACACCCCCCCCCCACATCTGACTATGAGCGAATGAGCCTTGTCCTTCCTTGGACCACTTTTTGTAGGCACTAACCACCGCAGACAAGGAACACCCCATGAGACTTGCCATTTTGAAGATGATCTGATCCAGCTGTCTAGTGGTGGTGGCCTCTGGACCAAGAGGTCATTGGTTCGAATCCTACCTTAAACATACCACCAATGGGTTTCTGAGCAAGACCCTTAACCCCATGTTAAGAGACTGTCCCCTGTAGTTAGGGAACGGAAGACGCGTTTGATAAAAGAGTCTGCTAAATGCCGTAAATGTAAATGTAGTATAACAATTAGGACCCCGTCAAAGATGCTCAGTTTCTTATACCTGCCCATTTTTACAGCATATCCTTTTCAAGGTTCAAATGCACATCCCAACACTCAAGAGTTGCCACTGTAATGACATAAGCAATGTTAATCACTTCACCTGTCAGTGGTTTAGATGTAAAAATGGATAGCAAAGGTATAAAATGTACAGCACTTGCTCAGTACAGTAAATGTATAAGTGGCAGTACACAGATTTCCAGAAATGACACTGACTGTTTCGTTTTCATGCACTCAGCACATGCCACTCTGGAGTAGTTATACATGAGCTTAATGAAGTGTTGGCTTGAAGGAATAAAGTCTCACTGGGATGTGGAGCAGTGGAATTGTGTCCTCTTGAGTGATGAAGCTCTAACCGACACCTTTTGGATAAGCAAGAGTGGCGTTTGTGCAAAGGGAAGACAAAATCCCTGTTAATACCACAGACTTCAGAAGAAATGTTAGTAAGAAGGTGTGTACAAGCTTTTGGATTACGAGTGTAACGGGTCAAACGTTTTATGGGTTATGTGGTCCTCGTTTTCTAGCTCTTTTTCCCTTTCCATAATTTTGTTGCTAAAATGAGGTGAAAATCCAAACATATCAGTTTCCTGCATTATCAGTTCCATTCATCGACAGCCTCTTTTAACACCAAAGCTGATTGCTGCATAAACTGCTCGTGATGTTTTTTCTCTTTTTTACTCTTTATATATCAGTGTGCTATTACTGTAACCATCTGGTGCTTGAGTTGTCCAGCTTTGTGTAATAATGAATTATGCCTCACTAGGGCTGGGCGATAAATCAAAAAGTAAATGAAATCGACATTCAGAACCTATAACTGCGTGTGGAGTCACGTGACCCCGCTCCGTTACGTTACGTTATTCCGGCGACATGTCGAGCACGGAGAGCTTAAACACTGAGACACCTGAGCACCTTGTTAGTGAACTATGAGGGCAAACATAAATAAATAAATAAATAAATAATCGTTCATTAATCGTAATTGAGTTAAAATGTTCAATTAATCGAGATTTTGATTTTAGGCCAAATCGCCCAGCCCTATGTCTCACTCAGCAGTTCTACACAATTCCAAACAAAAAACTGTTTCTTAATTTGTCTTTTACATCAGGTGTGCTAAAATGCAATTGCTTGGAAGCACACACCATGACTCCCATTTAATCCTGACCAGAATTCTGTGCACATTTTAACAGTGAACAGAAAAACACAATATGAAACGGGCACACAGCTATGGACCTGTGTGATCTGCACGCTTTTTTTTTTGCACCGTGAGGCAAACTTCAGACTTCAGTTTCAGTGCAGAACTGTAAGAGCATAACAGCATTACTGTTATGGACATGCAGTCACATCTCATTTTGTTAGTGTAAGTTATCGTTTCAATCCGTTTTATTTGAGCAACAAGACTTTGGACCTACTCAGTCTGATGCAAACCCACAATACATAACACATCATAAAATGTGTGCATAGTTACACCCCTGAAAACTGTGTTGAAACACCAAAGAAAACACATATTTATACAAATCACAATTTGCTGACTGCGACACATGGACAGATTTACACTCCTCATATCACAGATGCTCTCATCTGTTACTCATTTTGGTTCATGTGAGACTCTCTGAGCAGCAGATAATTCCCAAAGTGTATCAGAGAAGGACACATAACATCCCCACAATGCACACATACGCATACACACATGCACACACACACAGAGAATTGAGCAAATCCACGCAGGAGCTCTGCATACTCACAAAATCTACAGGGGGTTTAATATTACGTGTCTAGATGTACTAGATCTCTTAATCTCATTATCATCCTCCCACCATTGAAATGAAGCTTCCAAAGAGCCCTCCAGTCTGTCAGCACTGTGATGTTCATCACACACAGTCCTGTCTGTGTGTGTAGATTTATCTGTACAGAAACATAGGTAGTGAGAGGTATTCTTATCCATCATTACCTCTCTGTGTTGCTTATATTCATGGCTCAGACTCCTTCTGCTCAGCTCATTCTCTCCTAAAACGAAACTCTCTGTACTCCAAACCATCATAGTGTGGCAACACAAGGACAATGGTGAGAGAGAAACAAAGAAAGAGTTCAGCAAAAAATCAAATTTACACAATTTACTTCAGATGTAGTCAACCAGCCAAGGCATGCCTGGCGTCCAAATTTTGCATCTTCCATTTAGCAATGGAGTGGCAAGACTAATGTTGCTAATACCAGACCGTGATTGTCAAAGTCTCTCTCAAGCAGCTCTAACTGTATCCAGCGATTCAATAAAGTGGTGCAGACTTGGATGTGTTTTGGATGAATAAAACATTGACTTTATTTAATTTACTGTTTACCTTACTACCATTTTAAGATTAAAGAGACAACATTCTACATTTTTCTTGTACTTTTTACACTGACGTTCACTCATAACATGTAAAAATGTTCATATACTAAGTAAACAAGTTTATTTTTTCATGGCTATGTTCCACTTTCTTTCTAACCCTTAGCATTAACCAGTTTTTGTTAGGGCTGCACAATATATCGCAAATTTATCATCATTGTGATATCAACATGCACGATATCCGTATCGCCAAAGACTGACTGAACTGCAATAAAAGGTGTTTTTCCAAAATTCTTCACCCAGAGCCACAGAGAAGAGGGCAAAAACATCACTGGGGCAGTTTCTTCATCTTC
>JBBPDC010000156.1:11675838-11710612 GCA_037974485.1 Hemigrammopetersius urotaenia | reverse complement strand
AAAAGTGGTATAATGTTGGTAAAAAAAAAAGTGGTATAATGTTGGTAAAAAAAAAAGTGGTATAATGGTAAAAAAAAAAAGTGGTATAATGCTGGTACATGTGCTTATTGCTGCAGAATTGCAGAGTAAGTCAATAAAGAAATCTAGACAATCACATATAACAGCTCAAACTTTATAACTAGAAAAGCTGACTAGCTAAGTATTACTGAGTACAATTATCATGGAATAAGAAGAGACTGTGGCTCCTCTGCAGTGTAAGAGTCTACTGTGACTATAAATAAGTCTGTATATTATCTAACAACAACCTTTGTGATTACTTGTTATATCAAAAACATGATTAGGAAAAACACACAGGACTTACTGGGATGTAATATTAAAAAATGATCATATTATATCACACTGTAACTTAGCGTATCATGACTACCATGTTAGCTTGGAACTTGTGGCTGGAACATAATATTTTTTTACACCATGGAGCACGTTTAAGAAAAAAACCCTTTTGTGCAGAATATTGTACTTTTAGAAAGGCTCATCTTCAAACACTATGTCTGATAAAGCGAGACACCATTAAATGGCACTGCATCAAGTAATTGAAGTTGTGAATTTCTACACCTCTATTACTTATCCACAATTATTAATATTGAAGGCTTTGAATGATTTCTGACTGTATCACCAAAAAGCTAAGTGTTACAGCTAGGA
Source organism: Hemigrammopetersius urotaenia (assembly GCA_037974485.1). NCBI lineage: Eukaryota > Metazoa > Chordata > Actinopteri > Characiformes > Alestidae > Hemigrammopetersius > Hemigrammopetersius urotaenia. The sequence goes on along the minus strand of JBBPDC010000156.1, from coordinate 11,709,913 downwards.
TAAGAGATTGGCTAATATTTCAGAACTCGCACATCCGGGAGATGTTCTCGACCCACTAACCTCATCTTTCTGCACCTGAACCCTGCCCCAAGGAGCAATTGTGGTCTGGAGGAGAGAGATGACCTGTTTTATATGAATAAGATGAGCAGAAGGAAGAAACTCCACTGCCAGCAGAACCCAGAGTCTGACTAATGATCCAAAGGATTGTTAAATGCTTTACACGCTGTTGCCTTTTAGGTTCTAGCTGTAATGAAATAGTCTTTTAAGTCAGTAAATGCACTCCAACAAATACTAAAAAATGATACCCAAGCTGAGCTGGAGTTGAAAAGTCTACTGTAAAGCGTATGATCTCAGGCCTGGTTTTTAACCGCGTGGAGAAAAGGACACTAAGGATTAACCACAGAACAAAACGAGCTGAACACATGAAAACTATGTTTGTACAATGATATTATCAACATATTCTACTAGTAAGAGACCCCAGCTTAAGCTGGAGTTCAACCGTAGGGCAGTAAAGCCAACCAAAAATGTGTCTGACCGTATGCAGTGACAGCAATCACAGCAAGAAAAACACAATTTTCCCTTGGGACAACACACACTTAGCGCATAATTTGCCCTAGACATCTTACATAATAGAGAAAAAGAGAAGAATCACACAACGCAGCAAAAACCTGGTGTTGTTAGTTACCACATCCCACCCACAGGAAATGACATCAGCAATAGGCCTTCTCAAACGAGACCAATCATTCTAATACAAACAGACAAATTTATGATGACTAGAGCAGCAACAGACCACTACTCAAAATACGGCAGGTCAGTATTTGGGAATTTGCATCTGCCAAAAATACATTTTGGAGGACTCTGCCAGTTCAAAAACCTATTCACCCCACTTTAAAAACTTTCAAATTACTTCCTTTCTTCAGATGGATTTTGGATCAAAGCTAGAACAGCACAAGCTTACCACATGGATATGGACCAGAATAGATCGTAAACAATAGCAAAAGTACATATTAACAGACAATACTTTATTACCTGACTTGAATAAGCCTATTTTTTTCAGCTGTCGGTGGAGAAGAACCCATACCGAGAGAGAGAAAAAAAAAATGTGGTCTAGAGTTTGTTTGTATAATGCCAGCCTTGAATGCAATAGTAAGCAGGAAAAGGAAAGGTGAAATGCTATACCCATTGCACAGAAAGGTATAAAAGACTCACAATGCCCATTTTCTGCAGGCTATTCAGCCTCTGCCAGGCCAAAAACCCTAGTATTGAGGCCAAGCTTACAGTCATGTCTGGCTGGGTGTTTGGTGCAAATAGAGCCTACCCAGCGAGATTAAAGCTGCGGTCAGAAGAATCACTAATAGAATTTTAATATTATTTCCCTCCTAATGAGACATCAGCTGAAGATCCTTAGAGCATTATATGTATAATATTAACAGGCCCTTGTGTACAGTACTAGAAAAGTTGCCTTAAGACAGGCATGGACTCCTGTGGACTACAATGTCCAGCACAGGTTGAGGCTTAAATGGCAGATTTAGTGGTCCTTTGAATTCCTCAACCTGCCTTACTTCTTAATCTCTTGCAAGCTATGCTGCTGTTACACATGGTCCACGGATCCATGGATCCTGTGCTGCACTACACATATAAATCTGAACAGATGATAAGATCTGTGAACTTTTCACACAAGGCTCATATGTTTAATTATCCATCTCATAAGAGTGCAACACCCACTAATGTGTCACTGCGATGTTAAAGTGCTGGGTTCAGCATGGTGCACTACCCAAATAATGTCTACTCAATGGTGGCTCTTTAATGGTCCCTTTCCAGGGTAAATAGGCTGTTGACATTACAGTCTGTAATGGAGTTTTATATATAATGTTCATTGAAGGTACATCTGATGAAATGTCTAACACCAGAGGTAAGTACATCTAATAAGCTGGCGCCTTGGCCACTTTTAGCATCAGTCTAAATGCCCACAGTGAGATTTCAGTGTTAGTGTCCTGCTCTTACTGGTTCTGTGCCAGGCAGCCGGGGGCTAGGACGCCCTGCACCTCAGATGGGTGCCGCAGATGTGTGAGCTCCCACATGTCCACCTGAACATCGGTGACATGACCTGGCAGGAGAGGTAAAACAGACAGGATCTTCTCCACCAGATTGTCCCCATGGTGACCCACAGCCCCTGACAGAGAAAGAGAGCCACCATGAATAACAAAATAATTACATTTTAATAATTTAGAAAAGTGATGGGTAAGATGTAATTTTACTAATGCTTTGCAAGTGCATATATGGTTACTGGCCACCTCTTTATTTGAAACTCTCACACCGTAGGTCCACCTTACTATTGTAAAGATAAAGGTTGTAGCTGCAAGGGCACTATTTGTGTCAGCCATCCTCCATCATTTCATCAATCACCAGTTTGCAACCACAAAGACAGGCTGGTTAGTTACAGTTGAGGGACCATTCTTAAACTAGCAGTGACACCACTGTATGTAAAACCTTCAGGTACATCACGACAACACTCATACCAGAATCATTCAAAGTACCATGTCAGTGTCATTGCCTTCTGAGAATGGTCTACCACCTGTCCTGTTCTGAAACTGGCCAAATCCAAATAGGGAAGAAAACGGTTAACAAATGAACAATTACACTTACACAATGGCCATATATGGTAAATATAGCTCATTAGGGGGCATTGAGTGGAATGTCCAGCTAGGCATTTCTAATAAAGTGGGCAGGCAGCAGATCTCCAAGGCATGTTTTCTAATAAAGTGTGCAAAATGACCATTTGTCATATGTGAACACACCACAACACAATTTTTTTTTCTCTCCATTTAACTGATTCACCCAAATGAAGCAGCAGGCACCTAGGAACAAAGCACCCGGGGAGAAGTGTGTGGGATGGTACCTTGCTCAAGGGTACCTCAGTGGCAGCACTAGCAGCCTGGGGTTCCAAACCCACAACCTTCTGATCCCAGATGCAACTCTCTAAACAGTAGGTCACCTAGTGGTTTCTTAAAACCAGGCCAGCGATGTGCAACACTTATGGGTAGACCATGATTGTGAGATTAGAGTGCTTTATTGAGAACTGTATGAGGGGGCTTGTGTGCTCATTGCTTTGGACAGAACCCACACCTACGAGATCCAGGGTTCTGTCGATGAAAACCACAGAGGCTTTATTCTGAGCAGTCTTCCTCCTGTTCTTGGCGTGGGGGTGACTGGCCAGCTCGGCTGCGATCAGGCGGCTCATGGGCCCTACAGCGAAGCTCTCCTCTCTCACACTGCTGGACTCTAGCAGAGCATCCAGGGACGAGGCGAGAGTTTTAATCTGGAGCTGCAGCTGGACGGGCAGGGCGGCCGCGTCCACGTCCGACACGCTCAGAAACCGCCTCTTCTCGGGCCTCTTCTCGTTCACTTGCTCCAGGTCTCTCTCCAGGAGGGGGAAGAGATTGGAGAAGGCGGGTAAGAGCATGAGCTGAGGAGAAACACGGGCAAAGACGAGGGGGGCGTACGCCACCTCGGCCGTAAAGTTCATGTCACCCATCCACTCGCAGAGCTTCTCCTCGAAGCGCTCGAACAGGGGGCTCCCCTCGGCCTCTGGGGGGCTACCGGGGCTCAGGTGGAGAGAGTGCGGTACGGCCGTGAACACCACGCAGTACTGGAAGCGGCTCATGGAGATGATATCTTTAATAACGTCCGCCGTTCTTCCCTTCAGCCGAGTGCTAACCACGAACACCGCTTTGGGCTCGTCCTCCGCCCCGGACTCGAAGCTGGAGAAGGGTTTGACATTTCGGGCTCCCGCCTCCAGTAGCCCCGAGGAGCCCCCCGCGCTCCAGTGGAGACTTTCCGAGCACGGCCCGTCCACAAACACAATCGCCCTCTTCACCTTCACCAGCACCTGCTCCCACGCCCGGTCCGGAAACGACGCTAGTTTCTCCGCGGCCGACATGTTTGCGTGCGGGGCGTATTAGAAAAACGAAAAAGTGTGTGGAAACGTGCCGAGATTCTCACGCCGGCTCCACACCAAAACAAAACACACGAGTCTCTGAAAGGTGACGTGGCACAACGTGGTCGCGGTATAAACGCGTCAGTATATTTACTCTCGCCCCCCCTTTCCCTTCAAACTTTAGTGCGATACATAATATTGTGACAATTAAGTTCTTGTCATTGTGTTGCACTATGGTTTATTGTTTATTTAAAAAAAAAAGGCTTATCTTATATTTAAAAAACCTGTTCCCTCGGGATAAAGAAAGCTATTAAGAAAGTAAAAAGTAATTAATCCTATATACGACAATAACTGTACAAAAAAGAGACGTCTTAATGATCTAATCGCAGTTCTTGTTACAAGGAAACTCAAATAGTTTTAGAAACCCAGCGTTTACTCTCAATCGAAACTTTAAAGGAGCCAAAAGGGATCCATAACTCACACCAGCCCGTGTGATAAAGGGCTATAAAACACGAGCCATTCAACAGAGCGGTGTAAACAACATAAAAAGCTAATTTAAAACCCATGACAGGGTGTTTTAGCATCAATCAATCTAAAAGGTTAATAAGAAAAATATATATAATTGTTAGCATTATTTGACATAAAATAATTTGAATATGCAAGCAAGTATGTGTCAGTCTTGTTCGGTTTAACATAATAAACGAATTATTATCATTATTCTATATCATGGGGCTGGAATGGGACAGCTTCCGACATTAGCAGCAATACAGAGCTGAGGTTCAGAGCTGAGGTTAATTCCAAAGAAAGGCAGGTTGAAAATATAGTCATGTGGAAATAATAACGACTGATTTTTGTAAATTCAAAAAAATCACGTGCTCATTTACAACCCGTGCCGTGGTATTTTAGCATACATTTAAAATAATACATGAATACAAAGGTATTATTATTCTCCCATATAATGGGTCTGGAATGAGACAGCGTTTTAAAGTACAGGTAACAGAATGCCAAGATAATTCTAAGGTAAGACAGGTTAGAAAATAGTCATGGTAGAATGAAATATGACTGATTTTGCAGATAAAACCACACAGGTGTGAAACTTGTGTAACCAATACGACGGCATAAAAATAAGGATGATTGGATAAGGTGGAATTGTGATTAAAAAAATAATGTCACTCTAGTCTGGGGTCTCGCAGAAAATTAAATGCAGTCAGATGAACCCACTGTCAGAGCCCCCTTTCTGCGTGCGCTTCCTGTAGTTCAGCGTGCGCGTGGCCACCCTCGTGTCTGCTCCGTGTCCCTGGAAACGCCAGAACGCAGCTCCAGCTCCGATCCCTGACAGCTGCTGAATTTACCCCGTTTCCGCTCTCAGAGTGACTCTCTCTTATCCCCTGCTTTCACTTGGCTTTCAGTGTCTGCAAAACGTTAAACAAAAACGTTAAACACTGTGGCCAGCTGGTCAGAATGTCAACTGAAGGGATGGAAAAAGCATGCAGTGCTAGTGGGGATGACGAGGAATGGCTTTATGGAGGTGAGATAAACACACCCAAGTGTCTAAACACCTTAAAACTAACATGGCAAGGTCACCTGCCCTCAACTTATCTCCTGTATCCCCGTTTTAAAACGTTCACTAGCCCTGTCCTAAACTTTTCCAGCACAAAACCATCGGTCACCAAGGCGACGATCCGCTGAAAACCCAACCGAAAACGAACGTTATCAGCTTGTTCATGTGGTCCTGGCCCACTAAAACATTTGACTGAGAGCAAACGTTACTTTTTAGCTTTGTGTAACGAATACAACACTCTACAACCATATGGTACAGAGGAACTCGCACAAAACACACTGTCTGCTGACACAAGCAGTGCTAAGCTTCCTGCCTTTCCCTTAGTGAAATCCGCTCTATGGACAAAAGTATTGGGACGTTCTTGCATACGCATACGCAAACTTTAATACACATCCGCTCAATGGACAAAAGTATTGGGACGTTTTTTTTTTTCTTGTAAGGCTTTCCACAAGATTTTGCAGTGTTTGTATTTGAAATCTGCCCAGTCTACAAAGAATTTAGACACTGTTCAGACACTGATGTTGGGCAAGAAGGCCTGGCTCCCAATCTCCGCTCCAGTTCATCCCAAAGGTGATGGGTGGTGTTGAGGTCAGGTTTCTCTGCGGGCCAGTCAAGTTCTTCCACACTGAACTCATCCACCCATGTCTTTATGGACCTTGCTTTGTGCACTGGGACACAGTTATGCTTGAAAAGAAAAGGTTCTTTTCCAAATGGTCTTCACAAAGTTGGAAGTGTGGCGTTATCCAAAATAGCATGCTGTTATGCTGAAGCAGTAAGATTGCCCTTCACTGAATGTAAGGGGCCTAGCCTTACCTTGATAAACAGGTGTCTCCCAATACCTTTGTCCATTTAGTGTAGGTGCTTTGAAGAATTAGATTATGTTGCTTTGAATTTGCCTCCCCAATGAAGTGAGATATTGATAGTGCAACATGTTATTAACATTAAACATGTTATACACAAAGAGGAATGCAATTTTATAGCCATCATAATGACAGCGGCAGGTAATTATAAGAGAGGCCCTTGGAAAAAAGAGTCATAGCTAGTCAGTATAATAGTCAGTATTAAATAGTCAGTATTGTTACAGGGCCTTTAAGGCCACTTCTGTAAATAACCTGAGTCCTGTTTAACTGCTTGATGCTGCTCCTCATCCAAAAAACCTAGCACATGTCCTGGTTGTACAGGCTATCCCTCAAAATTAAGCATCAGAGCAAGACATCGCCTGATGAGAGAGGCTGCTCAGAGGAGACCAAAATATAACTTTTTGGCTTCATCAAGAAGCCCCATACCTATGATGAACTATGGTGGTGGGGATGTTTTTCATTTGCAGGAAGTGGGAATCTTAACAGAGCTAAATGTAAAGGACAAAAATGTCATACAAAATGTCTGGTATAAACCAGTGGCTCAGGAGAAGATTTATCTTTTAACATCACATTGACCCTGAGAATAAAGTCAAAGCCATCGTTGACACTGTTTTGAAAACTGCTGTAACGAGGCACCATTCCACCCACCCATAGGATCTTGATCAATTCTGCCAAGAAGAATAAGGACAAGTCACTCCTGAAAAATGGTACATACTGGTACACAGTTACCCTCAAATAATTCTGGCAGTTATCTGAGCAAAAGCTTTCTCTACGTAGTATTTTTTTGTTCTTTTACTGAAAAGAATTCACATTAAAATACTGAATCTCAAAAATGATGATGCCATTTAAGGTGTTGAATATGTTTTGTGAGATACTGTGTATGTATAAAGGAAATCATATAAAATAATGTTGGCATCAGCAATGTATGTAACACTATCAGATATTACTTTATACAGCTCTGGAAAAAAAATAAGAGAGCTCTGTAGTTTATTTTAAATCAGCATCTCTATGAGTACAACAACGATTCCAGTGTCTGTTAAATTCCTGCACAAGTACCTCATTCTGCTTTATGAGGTACTGATTAGTGATCATCAGAATCAAATCTTATTTAATGAGGAAAAGTATAAAAAACCTTCTGTATCAACACACTCCTCTCACAATGTGACCAACTGGATGGTTAACCCATTTAATCCCAATGGCAACAATTGTTGCCGGTTTTTTTATTTTATTTTGAAGGCTCTAAAAGTGTTGTTTTGGCTTTGGGCAGATAATGCAAGTTAAAACAATTAAAAAGAGGTCGTCTCCCCTAAATTGTATCAATGTCATGTGACTTGTGTGAATGGAGACATGACCACGCCCCTTTACATCCAGCCTGCACCTCTGGAAAGAGATGTCTGCCTCAAACTTGTACAAGAGGAAGTTCGTAAAATACCTTAAATAACAGATATTACTAAAATATTTTGAACACATATTCTCTAAAGGGTCTACTACTAATATTTAATGAGAATTATATTCCTGCATGCATCTTTTCACTGTAAGAAGAATAAATATAAGCATGGCAACAATTGTTGCCGCTAGCATAATACATAGCCATAGTGCTAGTTATACTAGCTGTTATATACTAGGCTTTGGCTGTTTATCCTATTTATCTTTTGTTTTTCTACACAACTTAAAACTATCAGAGGTCAGGCCAGGGGGTGTTACATGAGATCTCGGTAGGATCCGCCCTGCTGGGGGACGGGCCTTGGGGTCTTGGATCTTTTCAGTGCATGGATGGCCCTCCACTGGGGGGCCCTGCACCGCGTGAGTGGTCGCAAAGGGTCTAGGGGTTCCTTACCCATTCCCTACACATTTACCACATAGTGGGTGTCAATAGGTCAAATAGGTCAAAACAGGTGAAATTTAGACTGTGTGTTCCCATCGGCAACAATTGTTGCCGAGTATAAAACCTACATTTTCATAACCACCAAGAAATGAAAAAATTCAAACATGCTGTGTGTTAGGGAAGTCTAAGGAGTAAAATGCATGCACTTATTTTGCAGGAAAAAATTAAATGGGTTAAACACTACTAGAAGTACGTCAAAGGTAATTATTGCCATTTTATTTAATGAACAAGCGATTTGTTTTCTTTGAATTATTCAAGTTCTGAAAACACTGCATCATGTCTCTTATTTTGATATTTTGTAATTTCCTTTAAATTATTCATTTTTATTTGGGAATTAGGAGAACAGTTCTTAAAAACGGAGGCAAAGCTGTCCAGTTCAATACTTGCACCTATAAAAGATACAACCTGAGAAACTGAATATTTTTCAGTCGTCTCTTATTTTTTCCCAGGGCTGTATATATCAGTGCATCTTCTCATTCGTTACATTTTCCTTTATAGGCTATTTGTTATCATTAAATCATCAAACACTGTTGTATTGTCTATGAGTCTGGGTTTGAATCTGCATATTCTGTGATTTTCACTCTCTTGCTCTGACCATTTCTCACAGACAATGAAGAAGATGATGCTAACCCTATTGATGATGATGATGAGAAGACAGAGACTGAGGTTTTCAGGTGAGTGTGTATATCATATCCAGCATCATCTGATCTGCAGGTCTGTTCCTGGCCCATGGCTGCCATCATCCCACCAAAGTGGATTCTTATTCTGCTCAGAATTTGACTTTACCCCCATGCTTTTTGTGGAACAACTTCTGCCACTGGCGCTGTGAGCCTTGGCTATTTCTGGCACTGAGTTGGAATGAAAGTAGTTGATGCATTTATTTCTTGTTAGGTGGAGCTGTGCTGCACTAATGAAGCATTAAATGCCCCTTTTAGTGCTTGGTGATGACCGTGTTATGTAAAGCCATCAGGCCCAGCATGTGTGGAAAAACACATTAATACTTTTGGGCACATTAACATGCTATATTATCATCATTTTAACATTTTCAGCCCCCATACCAGTAAGTACATGCATATTTATAATAGGTATAAGCTTATTTATAGTCAGAACTGCTGCACAAGTTTCTGTCAGTAATAATGGCTAAAATAGATCTTGATATAGTCCTCCAAGTTTTTTCTTTGATTAGTCCTGTGAATTCCTACCTAACCATTATGGTGTTTTCAAAGTCAGTCTTGCAGACCCCATGCTCTGCCTGTTTTTTCTCCTCTCAGACCCAGTCCGCCACATTAGGTGCGCGGCAAATAAAAGCACAAAAATGTGAGTAGTGTGGGTCACTAGGACTGGAATTAGGAACTCTATGGTCTGATCATGTAGGTGGAAAGTGATGTGAAACATTCAAAACTGTATTAGCGTTTTAACAAAAGTATTTCCACATGTATTGGTGTAATGTGGAAGCGCATTAAATTTGAGTGCCTTCAGCCTTCACTGGCTTGATGCTGTGTTTCTCATCGATTGCATCCTGTCACTTTTGTTGGAGTGACCATAATGTATGCGTGTAAGCTGATCCACCAAGCCATGCATGACTTTGGAGTGGAGATTGTGTACAACCCTTAACAATAGTGATGGAATCATCGCAACGCAACACTTTTTCTAAAATATTCGAACATTCTGGATTTGTGAAACACATCAAATAAATTCAGTTAGGCGTGTTTTTACAGAATCAGTAAACGGGACAAATGGAATTACTTAATGTGGAGGAAAAATATGAAAAATCACAATTAGTACTTTATTGCTCCTCCTAGGGCCTCTAAGACATGGACTTCACTGATGAAAAAAAGTTTTCTCCATCAAGCTTGTTCAAACTTTGTGGCAGTTGAGAGATCAATCTTCCTGTATGTGGCCTTGTTATACATGACTGTTTGCTGACCATGTCATGGGCTATTATGCTTCTCTTGAAAGCTTTAATGCTCTTTGCTCTGTAGAAAGATGCATCATCCTGAAAAATGACTTCATTAGCACTGAACATTTTATAGATGAAATGAAAAAAGTGTCAACAATGTCAACATACATCTGTGCACTAACTATTGAGTTAATGGTTAAATGAGTGAGGAAATTCATTTATTATGTGTTTCAGGCAGTAATCACTATGTGTTTTATTAAAACAGCACCAGACAAAAGGTCCAGCACCATCTCCTTGGCCAATACACATTTGTGTCATCAATGAAGATCACCTAAATCAAGTCATCCATACTCCTGTAGCCCAACAGTAACCTCACTTTCTTCTTTTTGCTTTTCTATATGCACGTCCCATTTCATTCAGTCCAGTTGTTTGTGAGTCCTGTCACAAACAGCTATTGTTTCTGCCCATTTGTTTTTTGTTTTCTCTGCATATTGTTTTGAGTTTTCTATCCTAACACATTTTAATGGTCTGCCTGTGTGCTTTCTTTCTGAAACCTTCTTTTATTTGTATTTGCACCAACATTGTTTACCATGCTCTGTGTATATTTTCTTTTTCTTTAAGCAGCCTCATTTGACTGCAGACCCATCAGCATTTGTTTTACAAATGCAGATATAAAAGATAATCCATGTTTTCCTCCACAATTAATATTTCCAGGTTTTTTATTTGGCCTGGAAAAAATAGTAGTAATTTATTTTTAAATGTAATTTCATTAGTTTCACATAGCCAGAATGTTCAGCTTTTAAACAAACATTGTCTGTGATTTGTTCATTTGCTACAAAATAGTAAGGCTCAAGCAAATGTCACACACAGCCCAGACTTAGCAAGCTGAGGTTTAAAATTTGGGACAGTACACTGCACAGTGTAGCATCCTCTCTGTTTTAAGACACCTCATTCAGCTTTGAATTAGGTGCCCTTTAGTAAACACTATAGATTGTTTGTATTCATACAAACTCCCTCTTTACTGATTTGATTTGATATCTGCATTTTTTTTTGGTTACATGCTAAACAAATTAAAGCTCTGTTCATAAACTCACGAAGGAGGCTTATGTGTTTACATTAACACTGACTTGTGTATGACCTTCAGTTACTGCTCATCACTGCTAGAGCTTGTGGCAGATGCAGACAATTTTATTTACTGCAGAAATTCACCATGGTGTTCATAGATGCCGCATACATCACACCCAGCCATAATTCTAACAAGACACTGGCTGAACTTTACAGAGCTATCACCGAGCTCCCGAACTCAGATGTCCCTCAGATAGGCTGTTTTTTGTGGCTGTACCAAAGAAGTAGTCAGCGACTACCATCACGTCTCACACACACATCTGTCGTCATGAAGTGCTTCGAAAGGCTCATCATCAGGCACACAAAATCACAGCTGCTCCCGCTACAGAATTACCCCCAGTGGGCCACTTGTTTACAAGTGTTTGGTCAGAAACAATCCATAAGGGTGGCATGAGGGCTTGTTGTTCTCTTTCTTGTATTACCTGTGCTCACAGCCTGGCACTGTGCAGCTCTATTGCATTGGCAAGTTTGCAATTGGCACCCCATTCTCTTCACAGATGAGAGCAGGTTCACACTGAGCACATGTGACAGACGGGAAGGACCGTTTTCCTTGGAGGGTCACACAGACCCACACATGCTATCTAATGCTACCCTGACTGGTGTTAAGTACCGAGATGAAATCCTCAGACCTATTGTCAGACCATATGCTGGTGCAGTGGGCCCTGGATCCCTTCTGGTGCAGGACAATGCCCAACCCCATGTGGCCAGAGTGTGTTGGCAGTTCTTGGATGATAAGGCTTTGATGCCATTGACTGGCCCCCACATTCCCCACAACCTCTGGGACATGTATCTGTCCGGAGCTCACTGATGCCCTGATCCAGGTCTGGGAGGAGATCCCCAGGAACACCATTTGCCCAGCATGCTCATCAGCATGCACATTGTTGTTGTGCATACAGGCACACGGTGGCCGTACAGACTACTGAGCCACATTATGAGTTTGTATGAAGTTCACAACATATATCAATAAAGATTGTTCTTCTTATTATTGATGATAAAAAGAATAATTATTATTGTATTTGTGAAGTTTTTTCTTTGTTCTGATTGTTTCAGTGCGCTGGTTGGAGATGTGGAAAGTGTTAACAGAGGGGTCAAACAGGTACTTCTTATTTCTTAATAGTAACTGCTACCATTAGTAAGGCAAATGTAGTCATTTTTTTCCTGTTATGAAGCACGGTGATGCAGAGAACGACTCAGACAGCGATGATGATGCTGTGCGCGTCACCATTGGTGACATAAAAACGGGTGGTAGCCAGACCACGTGAGTGACATTATGAGGAGAGACCGAACTTATTCATTTTTCTTCTCAAAAATATTTTGAACAACATTTGTGTGTGTATGTGTTTTCTTTCTTGCAGTAGCACTCCTGTCAGTCTCACCATAAAGGCCCCAGGCAGAACGACTGTGTCGGGTAATATGTTGATCTTTGACCTTCCAGCGTAGTTGTTTACCACCGAGGTCAGTGGGCTGATCCTGAAGCAGCTGCCTGTTGGCACCTGATATAATTATTCTAAGTTAACAACTTTTCTAAGCAAAGAAACAAACACATTTTTTCTTGAATGTGTCCTTGCCGAAGTCAACATCAACTGCCCTCTTACATTCAGTGACCCTTGTGTTACATTTTGACCATGATGAACAGTAGGTGAGCAAGGCAGAGCTACAAAGCTATTCTCGTTTGAGTGCTTTACCTCCTGTGTGTTTTCTTATCTTTCCCAGGCCTGAAGGCCAGTGGAGCGGCTCTGGATGCTGTGGGCAACATCAGTGGCACTCCTGTACTGGAGGCGGATGTAGAGTCATTTGAGGAGAAGCCGTGGAGGAAGCCGGGTGTGTGTGTGTTGTGTGTGTGCATGATTGTTCAATTTGAATGAGTTTTAAGCATTATAGTCTTACAGAACAGAAATATGAAACTAACAGAAATATGAAACTAATATGGCACAAGGGAAAACAGGCTCCTTCCATTACTCTATGCCAATGGAGCCAGCTTATTGAGAGCTCATGTTTGAGAAGTAAGTATTTTCTATAATATTGTCTACAATCCTGTCTGCAAATTTTTTTCATCAGATATCAAATGGCTCATAAGTGAGCTGTTCCGTGATGCAATTTTATGATTTTCATTTTGTTTTTTTTTTTCCTTCTGTGTGCCTACGCATTTATGAGTGTGAATGTGTCCAGGTGCGGACCTGTCTGACTATTTTAATTATGGCTTTAATGAGGACACCTGGAAAGTGTACTGTGACAAACAGAGGAGACTGCGTATGAGCCTAGATGTCATGACCTTGGGCTCCTCCAGTAAAATAATGGTATTCTGTATTATCCTTAACTCTGTCCTCATGAATTAAAGAATAAACATGTACACTTACCTGTATGTGACCCACTTTCTTTCTGTCTTTGTCTCTCTTTTCTGCCTCTCTTTTTCCTCTATCTATCTTTCTTTCCACTTCTCTTTCCAACCTTTTCGTCTTTCTTTCTTTCTTTATTTATTCTGTCCTAAATTGTTTCTCTCTCCTTCTCTCTCTCTCTCCCTCCCTCCCTCCCTCCTTATCTTTCTAGGTGCATCGTGGCGATATCTCCTCTAAATATGATTATTCCTCCAGGTATGGATTTTACCTCTTTATTGGCATCATCATGCCACTGGTGTGCTGCTGGCAAACTCATGAGACTCACAAGCTCCCTCAATAGAATCACTTAGTTATGTTACACATTAGTGAGTATTTAGTATTTAGAGCAGCAGAGGTGGAATTGTTAAGTATAACAACCATGATTAGACATTTTTAATTTAAACTGTTGGATGTTAATTGCAGACATATTACTGGTAGTAATGGCCTTTAACTGTGGCCTTATACACTTTCTATTTATCAGTATCAGTCGTTCCTATCTGATCGCTTTTCCTTTTTTTTCTTATTGTTATTCTTCTACAGCTAAACATAATATATATGTACAGATTTCGATGAAGACCACCACTTTTATTTTTAGCTACAGTAAGTTTTAAAACAAGTGTTTAGACACTTTTGTTATTTAATACCCTTCCAGTGCAAATGCCCACTTCAAATTTAAACACACAATTTTTTTGTCTTCGTACAAAAAGGTATAATAGGTCTTCAGACACAATATAAAAATACTGGTTAGAAAGTTTAACTCAAGAAGCAGCAGTTATAGGGGTGTCCAATGCGCCTGGGGAGCAGGTGCATTGGACACCGCTGTAATACTTGAGTGTTTCCAGTCCTACAACAGAGCTACTGTAGCACAAATATCTGAAAAAACTATGGGTGTGTAAGTATCAGAATAGGACCATGGAGCAATATTGTTCAAGGTGTTGACGTGGCTTCCATATCCCCCAGATTTCAATCAAATCTAGCATCTGTGGGATCTTCCAGGACTTAAAGGATCATCTTCTGCTAACATTCTCGACAGTACTCTTTCTTTTCACTCTCAAATCAACAATATTATCCAGTCTACATATTTTCAACTTCGTAATATCAACCGTCTCCGTCCCTCTCTTACCCCCCACACTGCTGCCGTCCTCGTTCACGGTCTGGTCACTTCTCGTCTGGTTTTCTATAATTGCCGGCTTTTCGGTCTTCCTCAAAAAACTCTCCTCAGAATTCTGGTCCAGAATTCAGCCGCCTGCATCGTTACCAGAACTCCTTCTGTCCATCATATAACTCCCGTTTTGCAGCAGCTCCACTGGCTTCCAGTTAAACTTTGGGTTGAATTTAAAATTATTCTTTTAACCTTCAAGACCATTCATGGCCTCGCCCCTCCATATCTATCTGACCTCCTTCATATCGCCACTCCCTCTCGTACCCTCAGATCATCCTCCTCCATCCACTTAACTGTCCCTTCTGCCCATCTTACCACTGTGGGGAGCTTTCAGCTGCTCTGCTCCACGGCTCTGGAACTCACTACCAGCCGATCTCAGAAACATCAATTCACTTTTATTTTTTGTCTGTAATTATTATTGTTGTTGTTGTTGTTGTTTTAGTGCCAGACACCACAGAACACTTATTTGAAGTCTTGTTGTGTTCATGCAACTTGGGTCAGAGCTGTTTTGGTGATAGAAAGGGGACTTACACAATATTGGACAAATGTTATGACTGATTGGTGTACCATTGGATATAACAGTATGTCATACAAGTCCAGAAACCACATGAACAGGTCTTTTGGACTAAGTGTGTGTTGACGTAGGAATGCTGTTTGCATTGTGTTAACTGGTAGCTGGTAGCATCCGTTACTTTATAGTGGGCATATTCCATAACTTCAGAGCCAAACTAAAGAAGTAAAATTCAGATCTGTCTACACTGATTGTGCATCTTTGCAGTAAGTGGATTATGTCTTACAATTATGGATTGTGATTATACTCTTCCTTTTAACTGGCCTTCATCTCCTCTAGGCCCTAAGAACTCTGTTAGGACATCCTGACAGATTTTTATCCTGAATTGTATTCACGTGTTGTTGTGTGTAATGTATCTTTAGCTTGCGTTTATCTGAATACTGACATTTTTACTGTGTTGCTGAAAAGTAAGCGTCACACTATTTGCTTTACTATTGTATTCCTTTCTATGCTACATACCGGCTCATAGGGAGAGCGAGAGAGAAACCCTCTTAAGTGAAAATGCTGTAGTTAGCAGTAAGCACTGGGTCAGGTTTCTATGTTTTCAGGTTATGTGTAATGGTGAATGCAATATTGATGTGGTCCATTTTAGCTGATGAAGTCTTCGTGACTAAAATAGGTTAGTGTTTAATTTATGTGTGTCTGGGTCTCTTTGAGTGTGTGTATGCTGTACAGGTTTTCACGCACATGTAGAAGTTTGTGCGAATGAATATGTCATGTGTTATGAGTGTGTTGTACAAGTGTTACATTGTCACGAGAGCCATGTGAAAAAGCCATGTGAAAATACTGTGTATTCTGTTGTAACTCTACGATTCTACGAACTAAATTTCCAGTAGGATGACTTTAATCAGTTGGAGCATGATCTACAGCTGAGATTGGAGCTGGGAGGCAGGAGGAGTGTGGTGCATCGAATGAATGTGCTGAAATGGGTTTCTGTTGCGTGTGACATGCTGTTCTGATCAGGATAAATAACTGTGACTTAATTATGAAGCAGTTCATTTTAATAATTCATTTCATTTTAAGTTTGGTTCATGTTCATCTTGTGGCATTGACCTTAATTAAAAAGGAACTTAGTGCTGTTTCTTCTCCAGCCTGTTCCCTGTTCTCATGATCCAGACCGTGTGTGTATGTTTGTATGTTTGTATGCATGTTTATGTGCTTCTGTGTGTGTGTGTGAGTGCAGAAAGTCGAACAGCTCCATCAATGTCACTGGAGGACAGGCAGGGACCATCAGTCGTGTGGAAGGACGAAGACGTCCAAACACAGATGGAAACAGTGCAGAGGTATGTGTCTGTGTGTGGGTGGGGTAATGGTGGGCGGCACATTGGTGTCTAATGAATGGACCATGTCAAGAGTGTTATGTAAACTGTGTGTGTGTGTGTGTGTGTGTGTGTGTTTTGCAGGTGCAGCCCTCCCCTGAGCAGTCCTTGGATGCTGAGTCGAAGTCCTCTAAGCTTCCTCCTTTCTTTCCGCCCAACATTCCTCCTCCCCCTTTCCCCCCTCCATCCATCAGCACCGCTCCCCCTCTGATACCACCCCCTCCACGTAAGTGCTATACAAAGACACACATGCACACACATGCATTCTCCACTGTGCTGATTTGTGCTTCATCGTGACGTCACAGCAAGTTTTTTCCTTAACCTTTCCTGAGACCTGCACATTAATTTAGATCTTACATCAATGTTGGGTTTCAGCAAAGTCAAAGCTCCCTTCCAAAGCACTGTAACCCATCATAGTTTAAAAAAAAGATAATTCTTAAATAAGAATTGGAATTGTTACAACATCTGTAGTTTGTGCATGTGTTAGTTGACTGTGCTGCTTTAACATTTTAATGAAGCAGGATTTTTCAGTTTACACTTCACGAAACCACCAATAGTGCTTAGTTAGTTTTATTAAAACTTCAAAGTTTAGAATGTTTCCATCAATACATAAGAAACTATTAAAGGAGGCCAGAGGTCACTTCATCCACTATGCTGTGGTATCCTTTCTGTATGACATACCACAGGAATGTGTTCATTTTATTGGTTACCTATCGGTCCAGTGTCCAGTGGTTTATTGTAGCATCTTTTTTTCGGTCAGTGTGTGCAACAATCAGCCAATCAGCAGATGGCTCAGCTTGTCCATGTAAGACACTATGGGTCTGTGTGTAGTGTGTGTGTGATCTGTATCCTTGTAGGTGCACTAAATGAAAATGATGGATTGCTGCAGCGTTCCTGCACTCTAAATTGTGCCCAAAGGGCTTAATGGTCCTCAACCCTCAATGAGTAAAAAACAAGTATTCTTTACATCACACCAGGTTAAGTGGGAAACATTTCTCAAATATTATCTACGATAATATGAGCATGCACCTGTCATGGTGTGTTTTCTGTGCATTCTAGTATGGAAACTGTCCCCTAACATACACCTTCACAATCTCTTGTAAGTATATTTGCAGTCAACAGTGAGAACATGCATGCATGGTGCCCATACATTCACGGAAGTGTAGTGTAGTCTTTAGCTTTAAGCAAGCTAGCTCAATTAGCTGTAGCACTGCATGCTTAGGTGCTGTTGCGGCATTTTGAAAACCTAAGCTGTAACAATTCAAATAGTAGCAGTCTCTGATGGCTTGTCTCATTCCATTCCATTTAGATGTGCAAACAGTGCAGTGAGCCACACAATTTTTGCAGCCTCTTCAGCCATATATTAACAGTACAGTAAAACATACTCAGCCTGAAGGGCACTGTTTGGTGATTTTTCTGCTGAAACCCTTCAGATTTGCCACGTTTATAGGGTGCGTCTGAGAGACACAGTGTGGAAGATATTTTGAAGAAAAACATAAGTCTTTAAAATCCTAACGATTTGAAATACACCAGCCACCTTTCCAAAGTCTTAGAGTGGCCTTAGAATGCCACTGTGAACACTATCATCCATTGAAAACAATTAATTATTGTTGGCACATTGGCATCATTTTAAAATACGTTGGCCTGTAGTGAATGTAAAAGAGCAAAATAAATAGAAAAAAGCACAATATATGTGTCTTAGTTCCACGTAAATGCATAACTGTGAGAGTGTGTAGTATTGTAGTTCATAAACCCGATATTTTCCCTTTGTGTGTATGAACCTGTGCTTGTGAATGCACATCTGAGGGTGTTCATGCCCATATGTGCGGAAGCTTCTTTTTAGGAGTGTGTGTGTAACCGTCTGCAGGTTTTCTGGGCATCTCTGGCTTACTGTCTGTCTGCTAGTCTTCCTCATCAGCTGTGGCTTTATCCAGGAAGTCCACAGCTGAGCCCTCTCAGCCCTTCATCTTCAAAGCCTTGCTAAAAAGTTGTGCCCGGCCAAATCCTGCACCCTCTTCCGACCCCTGCAGATAGTCTGACCCCCATTTGCCCCAAAATGCCTCTTCATCCTCTTAATACTTTCAAAATATCAAACATCCGTGCCAGACCCTGCCTTTGAAGTGCATCCTTTTAAGCTCGACTGGGCTGTTTTATCGTAGTAGCCTTGCTCTATATTTAAACGAAGCCCCTCCACATAAGTCCACAACCCGTTACTCCCTTCACACGCACATGCGCTGGCCTGTCCCGTGTTTCCTTTTGTGATGTAGATGTGTGGTGTTGGGCTAAAAATAGCAGCCCCGGGGCAGCAGAAAGTGCCACCGCAGCATATCTGCGGCACGAGAAATGTGCTGAATGACCCAGCTAGAGAGAAAGAGTGGGGGAGGAAGGGGGAGAGCTTGAGAGAACCGCAGTTAGGAAAAGAAAAGGTGTATAAGGAAAGGTGTCAAAGAAAGGAAATGGTGTCAGTGAAATATAGAGGAGAGTGGAGATTAAGCAAGATTGTATGATATTCTTCGCATAAATTTCTTAGCGAGAAATTTCTTAGCCCATGGGATCAGTTAAGGCCTGATGAACCTTGGGATCCAGTTAAGGCCTGATGATTGTTACTGTTACTGAGCTGCATGTGCGATGTCATGAGTAAGCTTGTTTCCAAAGAGACTTTTGAAATTTGGAAAGCGTCTGGGTTTTCCGAACATTGAGCTGCTCAGAGTCATTTTTGAGGGAAATGGCCAAAAAGTGTTCAAACGGAGTGGAATTTTCCTTGCTATGGAATTTGCAGCATGTGCCAGAACACAACTATTGGGAATATGTGTTCAGAATCCAAAAATGAAGTAACTGTGTGATAATGCAGCATTTACAAAACAATTTCTTAGAATACATTTAATCTACAAAAGCATTATCAGCTACTCTTGCTTACGAACTTTTTTCATATCTGCACACATTATGTAAGAAACACATTTGTTAGTCTGAAGCAGAGCTCAACAAATGGCTTCTTTATGAACACCGAGGTTCCTGCTAAAGCCTGAGTAGACTGATAAATCAAAGTTACCTCAAAGTTACTAAGCCTATTTGATGGATGATTTAACCCTCCTTAAATCACAGTAGCACACAGGCTACTATGGAAACAGTGGACCGAAACAGGCAATGAGAACAAAACAAAAATAAGATTTTCATGAAGCACATTAATAGGAGATTGACATGAAGACAACTGCCGACCAGTAACAGCAAGGACCTACAAATGACAGCAGTTTCTTGTTTTCACAGTTTTGTATTCACTAATTTAAAGTGTATTGTGAGTATGTTACTGATATTGTTACAGAATAGATTTATAGAATAGATATTGTTACAAAACAGAGTGAGAACATTCTTATGGAAGAGTGAGAAAGAAGAAAATGACGGGGAATGTTGTTTGGTAAAAATTTCCATAATGTTACAACAGAAAGATTTTTTAGTGCAATGTAATCAGATCTAAAACAGATTCTATGTCTATCTGTGACATGTGATCAAGAGAAGCATAGCTGGAATAATTTCCAGACTTTTGAATTTATATGAGTTTCTGCCTCATCCTGACAGTCCCCATCTCCATCCTGCCGGTTTCCAAATGAATGTCCTGTCCGTCTCTAAGAAAAAAAAGAAACCTGACAGAAGCCAGCTGGCCAGGACCGGTTGTTCATTCCTCTTCTTCGAAAATCCAAGATAAAACTGGAGCGGAGAGCAGAGGAGTGCAGACTGGAATTATCTGGAATTGTGGCGCAAGAACAAAGTGACATTTGAAAACAATTTCTTTGTCTGAGAGGGGTCTTAGACGACTGTGGTGGTATTATGAGACCAACCTGTAAATCAAAGCTTTAGACATTACAGGCTTTAAACTTTCTTAGGTGGCTGTAGCTGCTTTCAGAGCACAGGGCTGTAGCTGCTATTCGGTCTTATTTTATCCTGTCAAAAACTGTAGGCAGCGAAGAAAATAATACTGTGTGCAGTCAATACACTCAACCTCCTTCTTGGTTTGAATTAAAATGTAAATTACAGCAGTCTACAAAACAAAAAGCCTAGAAGCAAAAGACGTTCCTGTATACAAGTGACCTTGATGTAAGGTGTCTGGGCATGTAGGGTCATAGCAATAAACAGACCTGCTTTGCAGATTTGAGAGCTGGTTTTAAATACATGGCAGCTTCATCGAGCCAATTATGCAACCACCATATGTCTAGCTTTGAAGCTAGCATATGAAGGCCATATGTAATCAGCCGAGCTTCACTAAACTTTTATGAAAATTGAGAAATAGCTGTAGTACATTACCATGAACTGATGTGTACCAGAATTGAGCTATGGTGATGAGCTGGTTTGGAAGCTTTATTGGTTGCTAAGGCACAGGGTCTGGGTACAGAAATATTCTGTTTCTTAAGCTATAATGACCTAATGGCCTCTGATTTATTTCAATGCACAACTAACCATTTATTCTCATTATTATATAGTATTACTTGTTTGGTAAATGCTTGATTTCTTAGTATTTTTGCAATCCTTTTACATCACAAAATATTTATAGTTTAGTATTTATAGTATTTCTCAGTTATATATATTCTATGTGTATTTTACTGGAATCACTGTTTCGGATTCACACAAAGTGATTGTATCATGCTAGTACCTTTTACTCCATAGAAAGAGCATTTTATCTACATAGTTTTATACTTACTTTGTCAAAAGAGCTAAATATGAACTGCATTTAGCTGGAAAGTCCCCAGCTGGCTCAAAACACTGTTTGAATGAGCTGTTACGCCGGTGTGTAAGAGCTTTTTGACCCTCTTCTGCTATTTCTCTGAGGCATCTCTAATCAATGCCCTACATTAGCTTTTGTGTCTCATATAAGATTTCTTATAGCAGTTCACATGGCACTAGTTCATGTAGCACTTCATCATTTTAGATCGTCTGCAAGCACTCAGACTTTGAAACAGGCCGCGGGCCAGTAATGCAGTGACACTTAATGAGGCTGAGGAAAAACTAGGGGGAAGGGGGGAAGAAAGTATTGGAGGATAAAGAAAGAAAGACACGCAAGCGCAATTATCAGCCTTCTCCATTAGATGTCTCATACACTGCCAAGCATGTAACTCAACCCTGGCTCACCCGCTCTCAGGTACACACAATTACACACACACGCAAACCCAAATTGCACGCTAACTGTGTGCTTGTTTGCATGTGTGTCTGTATGGGCGGTTAGCTTATCGTACCATCAAGTTGCGCAGCTACGCTGCACAGTTTAGTGTGGGGTTCACACAGAAGTTAAATTATTTTAACTGTGTAACCTGATTGGTTGGAAAGTATTATACCTACCTATGTTATATCTGACTGCAGGCAAGTTTGTATTCAGCATGCCAGTATGATTTACAGTAATAGACAATGAGGTCTGTCACTATCCTATGGTGATCTACAATCATTTTTGGGGCAATGACTGTCATAAATATGAAAGTCAGTCTTAAAGGTGTTTTACGTTGGTACTGGCATTTTAAAGGGAAAACAGTGCTTTGCAAAAGTATTCCACCCCCTAAAAGGTCATCCGATTAATATGGATTATTTATGACATTTACACAGACTGTTAAAGCCAGTAGTTTTATTGCAAACTGTAATGATAGTCTTAGAAAGGTCTCAACAGCATTCATCTTTTATTTACATAGGAACATGAGTACGCACAATCATGAATCATAGTCAGAAACAGACAGTAGGTCAAACAGGAGCACACACAGTGGTACAGGCAGGGGAGACACAAAATACCAAAAAACGGAGCCAGCAACATGAATTTACCAGCAACATGAACATCGAAGGCAAGCAAGTGAATCACTGGTCCGAACTAGAAAACAGGTCAGAGTCTGGAATATCAGAAATCACAGAAGCTGATACCAGTCGGTAAACTGTTAGTGTTCACATTCACCTTGTGATTTTAAATTCTGCAGAAATGTAAAAAGATAAAATTGTTGCTTGAATTTTTAAAAAATGTTGTTTGACTCCTATTCGTCCTGGAAAATGTAGAATTTTTCAAATAGTGCTAGATTCAGATCCGAATTTTGACTTGGGCATTCACCTTTATGATCTTTAACCACTTATGCGTTTCTTTGACATTTTTATTTCTTTTTTAACAAACTGAAGAATGTTGTGTTGCAGTGTCTGCCTTTTACACATTACCCATCCTTTCTTTAATACTGAAACCCCCATGCTTTTGGGGTGGTGTTGAGGAACAGGCAGTGTTGTGTTTCTACCTCATATAATGTTATGAATTGTGACCAGTAAGATCCACTACAAAACCACATTGTACATTATTGGTGGGTCACTTTGATGCTTCTCATATAGACCCGTTGCATGCAGATCTTTGCGAACGAGCTGAGCAATGAACAGTCAGATAAAGGCATGGTAACTGATTGTACGCACTACAGTTAATATGTTCACAATCTGGGATTTTATTCGAATAGATTAATTTGTTATGGTTAAGATGTAGCCTTCAATTGGGTTCAGAAATGGCCTGCAACTTTTTTCCTCTTATGCTTTACCAACACAGTTTTTGGATTTGACTCACTGTAATGCGACTTTAACAATGTATGTCTTATAGTTTTAAAAGGTTTTCTTATTTTCTTATTTCATCTTATTTGATTTTATTTTTGCAGCTTAGATGGTTTCACCATGTTCTGAACTACTTTTTGTTGGAAGACATTGTCAGTATTAAACAGTTTGAAACTGCATTTCCACCTTTTTATTCTCTGTACCTGTGTGGTGCTTTCGGACTTAGTACATGAAGGAAATAGAATGTGAAAAGGCAAGCTGCTTCATCTTTCAGGACTGGTTTGATGATTTGCTGAGAGAGAGAGCAAGAGAACACAAGGAAACAGTGTCTTTATTTCAGTCTGGCTGTGTGAGAGCAGTGTGATCCCTCTCTTCCTCTAACCTGTATTTTTCTTTTGGCCCTTTCACTTTTTTTCAAGCAGCTTTGTTGTTCTGAGACTGACTCACATCAGGGGGCTGTGTGTAAAAACAAAGAGGCATGGTGCCCAGATGTGTGTGTCTGTATGTGTGTAAACGGCATTTGGTGTTTATGGTCGTGCAGTCACCATCAGCAGGGTCAGTTCTTCTGAACTCATGCTGACTGCAAGTTTGATTAAGCCTTATCAGTTCACTCAAGGTCACAGCCATGAGGACAAATAAACACTGTGTTTCTCTGACTCACTCTCATTGTCTCTCATTCACTCCCTTCTCTCTGTCTGTCCTTCTCTTTCTCTCTTGTTTTGTATAGCTTTCTCTCACTCTTTCTGTCTCTGTTTATCTTCGGTCTTTCTCCTCTATGTCACTCTCTCTCATTTTTGTGCTGAATAGTGACTATTTTTTAATAAAAGATGTTATAGACAGTTGTTAATTTGTGATATTGTGCATGAAGTTTGATTTATTAATTTATGTTAGTAGGTAGAGAGTAAAAATGACTGTGTGTGTGTGTGTGTGTGTGTGTGTGTGTGTGTTTGTTTGTTTGTTGTCACAGAACTGCCCATGGGGATGCCACCACCTGGTAAGCTTTTACACCTCCAACTTCTGAGACATTATTAGATTTTACTGTGAAATATAACAGCTATATGTGTGTGTGTGTGTGTGTGAACATTCAGGTTTCCCTCTTCCTGCTGGAGTGCCTTCTCCCCCCTCCTTGATCACTACATTAGAAGGGTAAGTGTATGTTTTTTTGTTTTCAGAAGGTAAATCCTGTCTGAGATATGCTGATTGTATGTGTGTGTGTGTGTTCAGGTTAATGTTGTACAGAAGCAGAAGAGAACACAGACACATGAGAGACACTTCACCTAACAGCAGGAGCTCACACAGGCGAGAGAGAGAGAGAGGGAGAGACAGTCAGTCATAAAAGAGAAAAAGACAGACAGAAATACAGATGGAGATACAGGGAGGGAGAAAGAAAGAGAAAAATAAAGAGACAGGGCAGGAGCGAGACTGGAAGAAGGCTGAAGAGTGAGACTGAAAGAGAGATGGGGAATGAGTAAGAGTAAGAGACCAACAGAGAAAGAGACAGGGAGAGAATAACACTAACAGTGAAAAAGAGAGAGACAGGTAAGTAGAGTGAGACAGACAGAGAAGCAGAATAAGACCAGCAGAGAAAGAATCAGAGAGAAACAGTTAGAGAGGTGAGAGAGAGAGACACAGACAGACAGACAGGCAGAGTGAGAGAGAATGCAGGGCTGAGATGGTGTGCTAGCTTGAAAGTTATTAGATCTAGAGAGACTGTTTTGAAGTTATCTCTCAGTAAGAGAACCAGAGAGAGAGAAGGAGACGGTAAAGAATTAAAAGAAGGAACAGGATTACAAAGGAACAGTGACAGCAGATGACAGTTGTGTGTAATTCCCCCTGACAGAAGTGATTGATGTCATTTGCAGCAGCGATCGACAGCAGTCATTGACCTTGTGGGACACTAAAACTAGGCTTGTGCTGCAGGAGCATTTCTCATTGTCCCAGTCTTCTACTTTTCTGCCTCTCTCTCCTGCCCCACCACCTTTGTTTAGTGCTCAGAATGTAGGCCAGTTGATGAATGTTGAAGTTTACTTTTAGAGACGAGGATTTGTGACAAAGGCACCAAACTGCTTATAGCCACAGATCTGCTGGGAGGTTCTTCATATAAATACTCATACACATCCACCAAACACTCTTACATATGCACCACCTTCAACTCAATTA
This sequence comes from Hemigrammopetersius urotaenia, assembly GCA_037974485.1. NCBI lineage: Eukaryota > Metazoa > Chordata > Actinopteri > Characiformes > Alestidae > Hemigrammopetersius > Hemigrammopetersius urotaenia. The sequence continues at coordinate 11,684,515 of JBBPDC010000156.1, read as the reverse complement.
TCCTGGGCAGTACAATTTTTCATCTTTTTCTATCATAAGACTTTTTTTCTTGCGGTAGCCTTGCTAATGCATATCAAGTCTTTTGAGACCCTGCTGCATGTAATCAGCCACACATGTAATACGTTTGCTCACATTTTGTCCAGCACTCTCAAATACATTTTCAGTGGTAGAAGTGGATTTTGTGCCGTAGGAAGAGGCTTGTGCTGCAGTTAACATAAAACATGGGCAAGACGTGTCCAATGCACCTGAAAGATCTGCAAAGAGCTGTCTTTCATAGTGCATTTTGATGTATGTGTTAGTTTAGCATGGGCCTGCATGTGTGTATCTGTGTTCCCAGCTTATCTCGACAGGATATAAAACGTGGGTGCTAAAGGCCATTCCTGACTGCTTCTCTAGCCCAAATATGGAAGGCTAAAAAACGGACAGGGTGGTCATATTTGTGGCCTTAGCCTCCTGTTTATCAGTTTCCAGAAGTCTCCATCTCTCTGACTTTCCTTGCTTTCATTCCTCCTTTTCTCCTCTTGTCGCCTCTTTCCTCCCTCATCCCCCTCAAGACAAACAGCTGAGTCTTGGCCTGTCACCCCCACACACATGTTGCTACCGGGTTTGCTCCCCCAGCTAGAGACTTCTCTCTTAGCTGATGATCTTATTTGGACTTGTTTGTGCAGGGCTGCTGTCAGCACTTTCTAGATGTAGGTAAAGATGTGTTCACCGGTTTGTCCTAGTGATATGATTTTTTCTTTGAACTGTGTGGGCCGGAATAGCCTTTGGAACAGCCTCTGTTTATGCTGGAAGGATTTCCACTTGTGCATAATGGCTAATCATTATCATCCTCTTCTTCTAAGTCATTGTATTGAGCACAGCATTTGCTGTCATTTATATTGACTAGGCTAGATTCCATCACGTGTGATGTAGCCTTGAAAATCTATTAATTATGTGATCATAGCTGGGCCGCGTTGTGTACTGTGAGGGCAATAATGAAAGCTGATGTGCTCTAAAGTTGAGAGAAGCTGGGTGAGTTTTATGTTTGCATGAGTATAAAGCACATCAGGAACAATACTCTGGTTTATGTCCATTTTGTAAATCTCTGTATCTCCGTTCTGCCTCTTCTCCCCTTTTTCATCTCCCTGGTCCTTTCTTTTCTCCATTTCCGGCATTCTGAGTTAACTCACCTCTCTTTTTCTGTCGTTTAAAGAATGGTTCTTCTCACGTCTGCTGCACTCTGCCAAGTCCAAACATCCTCTGTGGAGTTTCCGTTAGGCCGAGCCCTGCCAACCAACGACTGTGTAATTTATGAATCACTTCCTCTCCTAGCACGGCTTCAAAAAAATCTTTCTATTTCTTACTTTTTTTGTATTCAGTCTTCACACGTGTGGCCGTACAAACACTTGCAGATGCACACTGCAGGCTGAGACTGTTTGTTATAAATGAGGATGGTCCTAAGAGAGCCCTGAAGAACTCCTGAAATAGAAGACAAAGGAGTATGTGTGGTGCAGAGTGTAGTGGGCCATTGGGATCCCTGGGTACTTGTGAATGGAGAGAGGGTCTTCTGACCCCCTCATAAATCTAGCTTTCATATGTCCGTGCAAATATAATGCAGCCTAAATATCTGACAAAGTACTTGCTTTCAGAGTATTGGGTGAAAGGTAGACATTGTGATTTTGACAGTGCATAACTCTCATTAACTTGATTTGTTTTTGCATCAAAATTGCAGGATTTGGGGGCTTGAAATGCAACTTTAAAACCATTCATTATGGTTTCATTGCCCAAGAGACAATTATGGAAAGATTACAGTGGCTGTTTTATTGATACCCATTTTAAGTTAAGTTAAATTGATCGGATGCTGCATTATCTAGAAAAGACAGAGCACGGAGATTCAAAAGGTCCGGGTTAGAGAGCATGTCTTATGGGGTTTATACTGTGCTTAGGCAGTAGTGTGGGACCTCTGCAATGATTAGCTGCTTTAACGAGGCTAGCACTAATTAAGGCTAGCCTCGAGGGTGAAAAAAGAGTTCAGCTGCAAACTCCTCTAACATCAATTATCAACTTTGAGGACATCTCTGTCCTTTCTCCTCTTTGCTGTCTCCTTTCCCTACTCTTTCTTTTACTACAGTGGGACAGCAGGCCAGATGTACATACAAACAGATGTACATCCACAAATCCAGTGCAAAAGGTCTAAAGGCCCTCATTTCTCTATATTTGGCTTTGAATAACCCAGTTGGTGCCAAAAGAATATCTTTATGTCTGTCAAACTCTCTTGCCTTTGGTAGATTAAATTAAATAAATGGGCACAAATGTTTTACTCTGACAGACCTTGTGCTTAAAGATACAAAGTGCTTATATTAAAGTGTTCCAACTACTAAGAATTTAGCACCACCAGTATACTGGTCACCGCCTGATCATCTGGAATTTCTACATTGATCCATACCTTAAGTTGGATAGCTTTGTTATGCTTGAATGATTCACATGTAGGTCACTGTGTGGCTTAACAAACAGAAAACATTTCGCTGAAACTGGTCTGGTACAGGGATTGGGCTGAAAATGAGAGCACTTGAATGTCCTTCAGAAAGCCTGGGGAGATATTCCTCAAGACCGCATCAAAACATACAAGAAATGAGGGATAGCTCAAGATGTTTTTGCAATACTGTCTTGATGTGGACACAATAAAGGCTCATTTGTTTGAGAATTACCAGTTTAATAAAGCTGCAGCTAAGAATATAATCACGTCCCAAGTACATTGTGCTTGTGGTGGTGGTGGACTAGTGGGTAGGATACTTGCCCCTGGACCAAAAGGTCATGGGTTGGAATCCTACCTTCAGTATACCACCACTGGGTTCCTGAGTAAGACCCTTAACCCCAAATTGCTTTAGGGATACTGTCCCCTGTAGTTAGGGAGTGGAAGTCGCTTTCGATAAATGTAATGTAAATGTGAATCTTGGAACCTTCCCAGCAACTAGAGCTGGCCACTTCACGCAAAATTACTAATCAGTATTTGAAGGGATCTATTAAGCTATTATTTGATGATTGATGAGAACTAATCCCAGTAGTAACACAAGTAAAAGCAAGGGGAAATGTAACACGCTAGTCACATAAATGCTTACATTTTTTCATATTTTAACAACTATTCAAACATTTGAACATCATTTGTTTGTTTGCTAAGATTATGCCAATTTCATCTAGCCAGGAATTTGCTGAAACATTAGCATCAAATTAATGGTGGTAAATTCTGGTGTTCTGGCTCTTAGTTGCAAACATTTGAAGCTCTTTGCACTCGTTGATATAGATACAACATTAAAACCACTGACCGGTTGAAGTCAATGGCATTGATTATCAGCTGTAATAGACACCGAATCAGAACTGGGCCAGGGAGCAATAGCAACGGAAGAAGTTGTCCTGGTCTGATCACAATTTGTTTTACATCATGTGGATGGCCAGGTGTGCGTGCGTCACTTACGCAGTAATAGATGGAACCAGAATACGGGATATGGGAAGGGGTGAAGCCAACATAGGCAGTCTTATGTTTTGATGGAGAACCTTAGGACCTGAAATGTGAATGTTACTTTGACATGTACCACCTTGTTGCAGACCCAAAGTATTAACAATGTACACCTCTTTAGGGCAGCAATACTCTAATGTCTATGGCATCTTTCAACAGGATAATGCACCCTTATGTGCCTGAGCATGTTAGCCAAATGCCCAGCTGACTCTTGTGAGAAGAGAATATGGTTTAGATTGGCCACAGAGATGGTTGCGAAATGTGACATTACATCGCTGTTTTATGTCCGACAGAGATGCCTATGTGTGAAACTACATCTATGAAGGTGAAAGTGTTGGAGCTGCATGGGTAGCCCTGTTTGTTTGAGTGATTTTCACGTAGTGTTAATGTTTGCACATAGATGGCAGAGATGGCTCCTGAGAGGCTGTCTAGATAGTAACTCTATCATCAGGAGATCACAAGTTCTATCCCCAGTGATAATACAACCTTCCATAACCAGGATGCAATGAGAGCATATCTGACTTTACTATCTCAGGGTGGATTGGATGGTTTCCTTATCGCCTAGCACGATGCAACAAAATAAGCAGCAAACTCAAAAAGAGGTGGAGGTGCTTCATGAGGCTAACCTTCATCGTTAGCAGTCAGGGTTGTCCTAGCTAGCTGATGATATAGGGGAGATGCAAAACTAAAAACACATTTCACAGCTTCTTAAATGGTAGCAATAGTTCTAAATAATATATGTGTGAATGTTCAAGGAAGATACGATTTTGCTTGCACTGTCACTTTAAATAAAATTCCACTCTAAACTAGCTACTAACTTTAGTAACTTAAATTAAAACTAGCCAAACTTCCATTATCTTCACCTACTTTTTTGTTCAGTCCTCCCACTTATTATGTGATCTTCCCCCATATGCATTTGTAGCACATTTTCAAAGCTTCTGCGTGCGTAAGTTGTACCTAACATCCGCTGTCTTCCAAATAGAATGCATTCAATTTGCACCTGGGGCAAAAGGCTTAGTGCATCTGGGCCTGAGAGTACAGAACTGGAGAGTGAGGGAGACAGAGATTAGGAAGCTGGCTGACTTTGAAAGGTGGGGGAGAGTGGGCGAGGAGATACAGGAGGAGGGAGGGCTGGAGAGATGGAGGGAAACAGCACAGCAGCATCCCTTCCAGGCCTATTTATAGAAGGGAAGTGTTTGGAGTCTGAACCAACACCTGTCCACAAGGAGTCCTGTTGGAAACATGCTCAGCAACACACACACACACACACACACACACACATATACACACACACACTCAGACTTATTCCTTTCACCTTACACCCCTGGGGAAACTTTCAATTTGAGGCAGGGCAGCACGCCAGAGAATGCGGATGGGCAGCACTTTGACTGCCAATAATCGTAATAACTTTATCTCTTGTGCACGGGCGCACACACACACACACACACACACACACACACACACACACACACACACACACACTCTCACACACACACACACACACACACACACACGTGAACCTGCCAGGTCACTGGGCGCACACTGCACCTTGACAGAGTGCCAGTCACTTCAAAAGATGAGGAAACTGAGAGCCAAAACTGAGGCAAAGCTTTTGATCATTGAGAAAACACATTTTGAAAAAAAAAGCCCACAGCATTATTGTGTTTTCCTCCCTCGCTCTCTCTCCCAACTTTCTTGAACATTTACTCCCTCTCTGTATCCTTCATTAAATGTAATGGTCTCCAATGTTACACTAACTTACAGGTAGACTGGTGTGTGGAGGCCTGCTTTAAATGACCCTTTTTTCTTGTAAACGACGGTTTTAAAAGGAATAAACGGTTTTATTCCTTTTAAGCTATGCTAGGTCAAACTGAGGATATATACATTCACATGAATACTATTGAGTTATATTGTCTCTTGTGAGTGCTCAACGTAAAGAATAAATTACTGTTTTTTGAAAATAATATACTTTTGTGTTTTACGTTGTCTCTACAGCGGCCGTTCAGGAGGAAGTTACGATAGCCGTTCTGCTCCATCGTACCCTTTTCCTACAGGTATATGGCACTATCACAGTACACATTACACACTATTGGCACAGTATTGTGACACACAGTATTATGTTTATATAACTGCCATTAAATAAAGAACTGTCATTAAATAAAGACCACAAGACTTCCAGAGGTGTGCTGCGATATCTGGCACCAAGACATTACCAATAGATCTCTTAAGTCCTGAAAGAGGTCTGACTAGTGAGACTAGTTTGTCCAGCACATCCCACAGATGCTCGGGTGGATTGAGGTCTGGAGAATTTGAAGGCCAGGTCAACACCTTGAACTCTGACGTGTGGCATTGTGCAGTACCCTGCTGAAAGAGGGCACTGCCTTTCGCAATGAAGTGGCACTAGCTATGAATACCATTGCTAAGAAGTGGTGAATCTGGTCTGCTAAAATGTTTAGGTTGTTGGTGCATGTCAGAGTAACATCCATGGGACCTGAAGCTGATTATTGCCTAAGCCATCACTTTTTTGATGCAGCTAGCCTCTTTCCCATAGTGCATCCTGGTGCCATTACTACCACTAGGGAGGTAGTAGTCTAGTTAGTAAAACATTTGCCTGTGAACCTGATAACCACAAAGTTGCAGGTTCAAACCCCTACTTTCTATTGCTGTGTCCTTGAGCAAGATAAGTAACCCTCAGTTGCTCCAAGGGAACTGTCAGTTGCTCTGGATAAGGGCATCTGCCAAATGCCATAAAAAAAAAAATATATTTTTTAAATCTCTTCCCCAGTTATGCGATGTGCATGCACCTAGCCCTCCACATGATTAAACAGACCAGGTTACCCACTTCCATTGCTTCATGATCCAGTTCTGATGCTCACATGCTCATTATAGACACTTTTTGAGGTGGACAGTGGTCAGCATGGACATTCAAAGCACTCCAGTAGCTCCTCTGTGGGAGTCAAACAGACCAGCTAGCCATGCTCCTCATTTGCATTGATGAGCCTTGAGTACCCATGACTCTACTTACCACTGTATACCAGGAACGCTCCACAAATTCTTTCTCTCCTTTGGAGATGCTCTTACCAGTCATCTAGTATCTCGTTTTGAACCTTGTTAGAGTCTCTCAGCCCTTATACTTGCCCATATTTTTCCTGCTTCCAACTTTAGTATCTGACCGGTCACTTTTTCAGCCATCTATAACCCACCCCACCCTTTGACAGGTGCCGTTGGAATGTTTTTAATGTTTTTAATGAATATGAGCAGTCTATTAAAACATATGTTCTTCAGATAAAACATGGAATGTGTTTTACAAGGTTTAGATGTCTGTGCTTAATCTAGAATAGTCAAAAAATGTTCATGTGCAATTCTCAACACTAACATACTTATCCAGGGGTTACGCGGGGGTTACGTTCCAAGAGCACCTGCGTATAGTGAAAAAACGCAGTGTTGTGATGTGGTAAAAAAGATGGAAAAAAAAAACTATTTTTATAGTGTAAACCCTAAATATGGTCAAATATACTCCCAAAATGTAGTGTTAAACTCAGTTACTTTACCCTTAAAGACAATGTAAAGGTAAACCCTTATTTGTACTGTACAGTTTACTGAGCTCCTGCAGTCCTAGAATGTAAAATACCAATATTACACCTATATAGACATGCATATGTGTTTTATTTGGTATGCGCAGTTGTTTTCTTTGGTATAAGCAGGGTAAATACAGTATGCATTTAATTTACTGTAATTAAAATGCAGGGCTTTAAGAAGAAAAAATTGAAAAACATGTGAACACTAGAGATGCTTCACAGGGGAAATTCTGGACTGCAGCAGCGTCAAAGGACAGCAGCAAATCATCAGCAAGGAGAAATAGTGTTAGTGTTCTCGGATTGACTACTTTCAAACCTGAGTACAGTGGTATTTCACCGTCCCAAGGTCGGCTTAGAAGACCAAGGCCGGACATCATAAAAGCAAAAAGAATGTGGAGGATGCCTGGAGTTTCCATGTTTGTGCGGGGGTTTCAGCGAACAATTATTAGTTCGGTTCTCCGAAAAAATCTGCGATGGACTGAAACCGCAACTGCTGATCCGCGTTAATGTGGGGTTTACAGTATGTACAGTACTGTGCAAATAGTTTGAAGTCATTTATATCAACAGTGGGCTTCTTTCTGCCAGCAAAACACAGCTCAATGTTAGAATAAATGCAAACAAACAAGCAAGCAGTTAAAATGATCAATATTTCTTTTTTCTAAAAAGTAGTCAGTATTTTGTGAGCTGGTTAGAAGAACACAGGTTTGGATCCAGGTTTCTGCTCAGGGCCTCCAGTTATTGGGTGAATGAATAAAATTCCAGAATCAACACACCTGATTTAACACCTGATCAACACACATAAAACTGCCATTTACTGAATTAATGTTGTTTGTATTTGTTGTAATTAAAGTGTTTTAACTTAACTGCCCAGTAGTAAACAGCTTTTAAGCATAATTTTCTCAGGTGCCTAAGATTTTTGCACAGTACTATGTGTACATACATTTATAGACACCTTAAATCAAATGTACTTTTAATGCACTGAAATTATTTCAGCTTTTAAGGTACCAATTATTAGATTATCAATAGATGGTCTTTTGAGTCCAAGCTTAATGACCACCGAGGTCACATGCATAGGGCTCTGGGCCCCCTCAGAGAGGCATGGGAAATTAAATAGTGTTGATGATGGAGCCGTTAGCGTTTTTGTTGGCTGTGTGTGTGGCAGAGGAATGGAAATGTGTAAACATTAGCCTATGAGTTCAAGTCTGTGTCTAAGGAATCTTTTCTCAGAGAATTTTCCTAAAAGCTAGTTAATGGTAGGGAAAATATTTAAGTTGTATCGTTTTAACTGGAGCATCACACATACCGAGCTGCCAATCAAATGTGTGAAAGCAGTTTGATACCTTGATACTTCACACAGATTTCCAATGTCTTATTTTTTATTGTGTAATCACCCCCATATGCATATGTATCGGGGTGAGTACCACAATTCCTTTTCTGAAGGTGTATGTCATTATCACAGTACACTATTGTCTCAGTATTTTAACACACAGTATTCTGTCCCAGTAGCAGCAATCATATAGATAGACTGACGGCTGAAAGTCTGGAATTCATAGCAGCTTTCTTTGGCCAAGGCCCGCCCATAAGGCCGTTTGACCGACATGTC
>JBBPDC010000156.1:11654730-11667787 GCA_037974485.1 Hemigrammopetersius urotaenia | reverse complement strand
ATAGATAGATAGATAGATAGATAGATAGATAGATAGATAGATAGATAGATAGATAGATAGATAGATAGACAGAGAGAGAGATAGATTGAGATATCTATCTATCTATCTAATCATATCTTTCATAATAGGATAATTAAATGTATTGATTCCATGGCATAGTTTCTGTATATGGACTTGGAGTGAACAGTGTAGCTTTAAAATGTTTACGTGTCACATCAAATAAATGAGCAAAAAATAACATCTAACATTTTGTTTCAGCACAAAAGATCTCTGACACACCCTGTGTAATGATAACACATCTGAACTCTGTATGTGTGTTTCTGTATGTGCCCAGTGATGAGGAGTGTGTGCGGCACAGGGATCATAGTGATCGGGAGAGAGAGAGATATAGGGAGCGTGCTGCTGAAGCTGAAGAGAGAGAGGACAGACACAGAGAGAGAAGACACAGGGACCGCAGCGAACGACACAAATCTTCACGCAGGTAAACACACACTGTAAAACATTTCCGTTTCTCTGGATTTAGATAGAATTACATTTTTGTCAGAGCGTGTCAGTTACATGCACTGCCTGTCAGACGTTTGGAGAAAAGCTTTTTCAGCTTTTCCTCTTTTTGGTTTGCAACAATGTAACATATAAGAATAATACTGCAAAAATACTGCCAGAGTTGAAATTATCATAGTTAAATGTTTACATTTTCACGGGGCATCTGGTGGCTAGGGAGCTGCCCCTGTGATCAGAAGGTTGTGGGTTTGAATCCCAGGACCTCCAGTGGCATCACTGAGGTACCCTTGAGCAAGGCACCATCCTCAGACACTGCTCCCCAGGTGATGTGTTCTTGACTGTCCACATTACCCTTAATGAAAATGTATTCGTGGCGGATCTGTGCCTTCTGGAAAAGGAAATGAAATATCGCTGAATTTAAAACATCCGCGTGTGACTGAACTCCTGATCAGCATAAAAGTGGGGGATTACTGTACACCCCACTAAAACCTGCATTCCTCTAGTCCATGCTTTTATTACTCAGAGCACAATCTGAAACACGATCATTAGCCAAAGTTCATTCTTCAAAACGAATGTTTCAGGCACGCTGTTTGATTTAGCTTTGTTATATGTGTGCTCAGTCCACAAAATTCATTCCGCAAAGCCACTTCAGATACTTTATTTAAAGACACGTGGCTTGTGTGTCATCAAATCTTTTTTTTTTTAACTAAACTTGAACTAAACCGCTGTTTAGAAACATGGTAGGAGTGCACCATCACTTTCTACTCAGACCTCTGCCCTTATGAAGAGTTGGACTGGTTTAAGACTCTAGTTCTGTTTCCACGCTAATATTTCTACGTTCCCTCCTGTTTTTAGCTCCACATTCTTCACGGATGTCCCCAGAAATTCTTATTAGATCACATCAGGTCCCACATACTATTTAATGATGCTCTGTAATTTTAACCTAATTTTAGGCTGTACAAAGCACCTTTAACCATTTCAGTACAGACGATAGTTTAACAATAGACAAAAATAATTTATTTATGCAAAATCTACATTTAATGGCAAGGTAGACACAGCTGAACATGAAGCTGAGTGCTGCAAAACAGGTGCTCTAATCTTTACGGGGCTTGTTCCCATTAAGGAGAGACAGGGGGCCTCCAGTTTTCTTGTTAATGAGTGTGAAATTCAGTCTCAGCCCAGCATTCATTTAGCTACAACACTAATTACTTAGAAATTGAAAATTGTACATCAAAGCAAACTTTTTAGACCTGGTCCCTTGAGAGCTCCCTCAAGGCCCCAAGTAGTCTGTTTCTTTCAACTGGAATGCTACTAAAAAAGGTTAACAAACCCTTTGCAGACAATTTTTCTGAAAAATATCATTTATAAAAGAATAGGCAAGGTGTCCTCAAACTTTTGAAATCCAGTGCACAGTTAAGTGCAAAAGGGTGCACACTACCGGTCATGTTTGAAACAAAAAGTGAAAACACATCCTTTATGAAGGAAACACTCAATATGAACTTTTCCTGCAAACAATAGTGCACAATTCCAGCTTATTTAACATGGCATTTTGCACAGGGCACATGTTATGTTTTTTGTTTATCATTATCGTCCGTTAATTATTATTATTTATATTATTGTTTATAATTGTTATTGTCAGATTCATGGAACCGTGTGGACAAAATTATGTATTTTAATGTGCACAAAATATAGACTAAGGTTTGTTCGCCTGTGTTCGTTCCCCCTGTCCTTTAATCTGCCTCCATCTTTCCCTTTTGCAGCAGCTCCAGCAGGAGAAGGCACGCGAGTGACGATGGAGAGAGCCACAGAAGACACAGGCACAAACGCTCCAGACATGACCGAGACAGCAAGGAGCAGAGCGAGGAGCGCACAGCCGGGCATGAGAACCAGTCAGAGACCACTGAATAAACCCTCTGGCCAATAGAAAATTACCTTTTGTGCTGACTTATAGAGACATTTTAATTTATTTAATTTATCTTAATAGCCAACCAGTGGATGAGGAGCCTCACCACTGGACCTTCATTTGGGCCAATTAAAGGCTCGACTCACTCAGAGCCAATTTATGTTAGAAGAGCTAGTCTATAGAAATGGTTTGTTACCTCATTTATAAAAAAAAGGAAAAAAAAGGAACAAAAGGGTAAAAAGTTGTTTTAATTTAAGATTTAAATGACCTTTTGATTGGTTAAGAGGGTAATAAGAATGGTATTTTTGTTGTGTTCATTTGGTGAAGTAGGAAATCAGTATTATAAATAATTTCATGAAGCAGCTGCGTGAGTGTGATAATTTGATACGGCCATTGGAACAGATCAGCGGCTGCAGCCATACGGTCTGTGTCTGTTTCATTTTCACACAAACACCCACAACACAGTGTGAAAGCTCTCACTCTGGCACAAATCTCATTGTAGAATGATTTTTATTGATTATTTTATCCAAATGTATCATCAGATACAGTAATACTACACAAGCCAAAAGCCTGAGACACTGGACCACACAGCTTCCCACAACGATGCACACACGCGCACACAAAAAAAATAACACACACTTCCACTCCCACACTCCGATCCCTCAGCACATGTCTCTAGAGTAGCAAAATCAGCAAGGCCGCCAAAATCTCATTGTTATAAGCATAGATATCCTTTTTTTTTAAAGAGCATATGAACAATATTTATTTTAGTCAACTTCCGTAGATTTTTGTCATTTTTTTTCGCCATAATACTCACTAGAGATTTTTTTTTTTCTTTGCGACAGCGTCTGAAACTTACTAACACAGATGAAAAAAGTACTACTTGGCAAACGGGTCTCCATGCCAGCGGCTGGAGAAAATGCACCACTGTCAGAATGAAGAAAGCGAAGCCGATATCCAAAAGGCCATAGGAACAGAGAAAGTAAACAAAAGAACGAAAGAAGTGGTCGTCATAGTACAAGTGCTCGTTTTTTTCTTCTCCAGACACCGACATTAACAGTAAAGTAATGTGTCCACTTAAACGCATGTTCTGACTAACAGAATTGGCAACTTGTGTCCCCTTCCCACCCCAGTACTACTCTGAACCACTGTTCTTGTGTCACAGACAAGTGTTGCACACTCCTAACGATTCTTGCACAGTGCCCATTGGGGAGTGTTTATGTACACTTTATCGCATGTATCTTCACATACACTCCTTGTAATGTGTGATGATGTCTCTTGCTGCTTCCTTTTCTCCAGTCTTTAGGCCCTTGGCCTGCATGACTACCTCAGCAGGTTTTAGCATCAGCTTCAGTTGTTTTCTGTGCTGAAATTGCGTGATTGGCGAGGGCGGGGTTAAGCATCTTTAGACCAGGACAGCCAGCGAAAACGTTTAAGTTGTCACGCAGGCTTCAAGCCTGAAGAACCTTCCTTGCATCATCCCTCCCAGAACAGTCCATTCAAATGAAATGCTGCCTTAAGGCAAGTCTCCTTCCGAAGAATGTCTGTCATAAGCCTCGCCTTTATGTGTAGGAGTCTGTGTAAGCCCCTCCTACCTGGGCGAGGCCATTGCTTCTGGGCCCCACCTTTCAAAAAGTGGGGCGGTCCATTTCATATGACCTGCCTATCAAGGAAGTCCATGTCTAAAGGCCTGTTCTCTGTGGGCACAGTGTGAAGTCCCACCATCCAGTATAGGGTCAGTGTGATGAGCCCCTCCCCCATGCAGTGCGGATCTATAGCAGGCTGCCGGGCCAGGAAACGATGGTGAGGGTGATACGCCCCCTCAGTTCCTTTAGCAGACGTACCAGAGCCGTGTGGGTCATTCCCCAGGTGCTCGTTCCGTTCACCTCCAGCAGGATATCCCCACAGCTAGACAGAGAGAAAACCATTTCTGTAAGTACTGCAGAGTTTTAAGGAGGCACGTACAGAACAAAGTAATAGAATAAAGGAAGAAAAATGCAGATGATGATACTATTCTTAACTTAAAAGTAATGTACGATTATAAGTTGCCATGTAAGGCTAATTTAGGTGCCATGTTGTCCTATGAAATCTTCCCTTTAGTGAATTGTTGAAGGGTTTTCTTGCATTAGGTTTAAGGTAAAGTAGGTTGTATTCAATAGATACTTAGCCTTTATAGACAAAATGAAATTTCTACATATCTATAGTGGACCGTTCATTTTACTGCCGGAGCCGTACCGTATTCTACCATCATTGTAGGCAGGTGTGCCCTCTACAATGGAGCGAATGAAGAAGGACTGGTTGCAGTTGATCTCCTCCTGGCCTCCCACGATGCTGAAGCCCAGGCTGCCTGATGTGCTCCTCCGCAACACAATGTCCTTACAGCAGTACAGGTGCCTGCAGGGAACAAATAACCTTATCACACACTCTGAAAGAGTTTCGTTTCAGGCAGGTTGCAGGGCAGGTCATCATGATCCAGCTAAAGCCTTCCCTGGTAGCAAATACCTTAACATGACAACCTGACAAAATTATTTATGCTAAAGGTAACAGCGAGGCAGCTTATTAAACTGATGTTCATTGTTTGACCTTTATTTCGGAAAAGGCCAAGGACTTCCGGTTCCAGAGTTCTAATTGGTAGAAAAGGCGCTTTTTCAGTCTATGAGCATGTCTGGAAATAAAGCGTCCACTTTATTTATAAAAACAAAAAACTGTTTACTGTATTATCACCCTCTACTCCCTTCATCACTTGTCAGTTTCTGACCATGGAAGCCATGGCTGAGGAAATATGATTCTCAGCTCAAGAAGCCCACAGAAGAGCTTGATGCTAGGAGTGTATCAGGCATAGCACTGTTGCTGGAGGTTTTATCCACAGAATAACATTATTCAATCGAAAGCATCTCTGTGGTCAGAAAATGAACACTGGTCAGCTAGAAGACGGCACAAACTGTGTATGAAAAGGTAGCAAGGTAGGTGTTTCTAATCAAATGACCAGTGCATGGCCTTTGGGCATGTGATGAAACAGCTTTGACCTGAAGCCCCAATCAGTGTCATCATTCTGTAGAATGTGAAAATAGAGAGCCCTTCTAAAAGTGCTGGACCTGTGTGCTCGGTGCCTGCTGTGTAATTCAAAGGCTCTGACTTTCAGGTGTATTTGAGAAAGTTGAAATTCTCCTCTTGAGCCCTCATTATGAAAAATCCCATTTTAAAGGGAAAAGGAAGGAGGCAATCCATTTGCAGCAGTCGTGCTCCCAGACCTCTAAAACTTCCACGGAGAATAAAGCAATAGAAGCCTCGCCTTCTCTCTCACTTACTGAATTACTAAGCAGACGATATTGTTTGGGAAGTTGCTGCCAACTTGGAAGACTTTTATCAGGGCGAATTACTATTCACAATAAATTTCCTCTCCCTGAAGCCCCCGACAGAGGGAGCAGAGAAGAGGCAGACAGGCCATGTGAAAGGCAAGAGAGAATTAAAACCGAAGAAGTCTGCAGGTTCTGGCTGATACATCGGCCTGATTTGCACCCAGGTCCACCAAGCTGATCAGGAAACACAATGCAGAGTGGAGGTCTGCACAGGTATGTAGCTGAACCCCGAACCGGCTCACATACACACAGCGACAGATTACACCAGGCAGATTACACCTGGACACGCTGATTTCAGTGGTAATGTTTATTTTCGTGTAGCTTCAAGGGTTTAGTTAGAAATGTCATTTTTAGACAAAAATAAAACTCGTTATACTAAAACTTGTTAAAACTTTTGCATATTAATATATTGTTTGTTTGTTGTACATGCAGATAATCAGTGAGACGAATACGTGGCTCACAGCTTTACTTCGTTACTGAAGGCACACAAGAACTGTGCTGTACTTAAACCATTCTCTCATACAGGCACACACCACAGTGTGAATAGCACAAAATACTTCCTCTGCATTTAACCCATTCACCAAGAAAAGCGGGCAGAAAGGAACCCAGAGCCCAGGGAGCAGTGTGTGTGGGGACTGTCCCTTGCTCAGGGTACCTCGGGTTCGAACCCACGACTTTCTGGTCGCAGGCTTAACCACTAGGCCGCCAGCTGCCCCAGATACAAAGATACAATGAATTTCTTTTGTATCTTTTAGACTCCAAAACCACAAGTGGAAGGTTTTTTTTCAGTAAGAGCTACTTTTGTTACTTTGGTCTTTTATTATTTATGGTGTCATTTGGGGGTCTTCATTTTTTTCCTCTGCATTTATGTGATGTATACTCAACCCAGCTAAGTTCTTAGCAATGTCCCCGTAGACCATCATATTTCTGACAACGTTAAAGATAAATTTGTGAGCGTCATAATTAACTCCCACTGATATTTACAGTATCTGCAGCCCAAACAGACAGTAGTGCTGCTACTCCCAGTTGTTAGCTTATATCTCCATTTTTTGCACGGACAGTGAAACAACAATGGCCTCTTTCCATGTTTGATTGACATTTCAACCAATCAGAAAGGGGTGTATGGCTCGCCTTTATTGTAATGGAAAAACATTTATGCACAGTATGGCATAGTTCCCTGTGGAAAAGTACAATATGTAACTGAATAGTCAAACTGGGAAAAAACCCCCCAACTTTATATTATTTCACTTGCAGAAATACTTAATGCAATCCAAACAGACTTGGGGGAATATTTGCAGTGACCTTCTACCAATTCAACACACCCCTCACATTATCTGTGGTTTTACACAAGGGCGCATTCACCCCCTCCTCAAACGCCAGAACCATTTCAAAGCAGTTAATGTTAGCAGAGAGAAAGAAAATACAGAGCCTAAAAGAGTGCAAGACAAAGAGGGTTGAGAGAGAGAGCGCACAAAATCTACTACACAAAAACCACTCGAAATCAAACCCCCACCAGGCCAAGTCGGTTAGACTACAGCCGACGGCTGTTGGAATAAGGGAATCAACTGCTTCATTTCTGCCTTCCAGGGCCAAAGCAGGGTATTCCTGATCTTACTTTTAGACATTTTTGGTTTTAAAATAAAGAAAAAACGTTTTTAAATAACCAGTTCTCCTCCTCTGGGCAGCATTAGCTAACTGCGTCGTGGAAGCAGCTCTGGGCACTGATTATAGGAGTCCTGTGCCAAACCATGTGCCAGTGGAGCACTACTCACCCTAACATGAGCAGCTTCTTGGGAGCTTTGGGTTCCAGTTGAGGTGATTTGAAGGATCCAGCATATTAAAATGAAGTGTTGATGCATCAACACATGAGTAATCATTTGTGTGCATGTTTGTGTGTGTGCAGGATGTCCTCTTTTCCCTCTCACCTGGGCAGCTGAAGCCAGGACACCCAGAGTGGCGAGTAGTCGTCGTTGGGCAGGGGCATTTTGATGTCGCTGGGTGAGCAGGGTGAGAGCGAGCAGGGGGAGTGCAGAGGCGGCATGCAGTCCAGAGAGCTCACGTCTGGCGGCCTCATCTCCAGCACACGCAGCACCACCGGAGATGAGGTGTTCTTCAGGTTAGCCACCGCTTCACCCCGAGTCACGCCAGTCAGGTCCACGCCATTCACATTTAGCAGAATATCACCTAGGAGACACGCCACACTAGATTCAACATCCCTAAAGTCCAAAACGTGCAGCCCATCTAAGCAAATGTGCCTGCAAAAACAGCCCGTTTTGAATTCAGTGTTTTTATGATGTCAGATTAACACTGGATTTGCAGATATACTCATATTATAACACGCTTTTGGACATGTCTCCAGCTTCAAAGGTCTGGTGTGGCTGCGAGTTTCATTCTCATTAATGAGCCGTTTATTTAATTCACTGAATTTTAATCAATTACTCTCAGTCTTCAAACAGTTTAGACAGATAATATGTATTCCTGGCATAAAACCAGCCCTTTGCGGATGATATTGGATGTGCCTGATATAAGCATCCCAGTCTTCAAAGACACACATGCAGACGTACACCTTCTTGTATTGAGAGCACATGACAAAATTAGTCTCAATATGTTTCTATTCATGCAAGTAATTTAGAGCGAGTGAGAAAATGAGAAAGAGGGTAATTTTCTTAATATGTCAGGTGTGATAGAGGGAGTGTGCCTCCATGGGAGTGTGTGTGTGTGTGTGTGTTGTTCTGGTACACTGCTATCAGGCATACATTTGCAGAACTGATGAGTCTACTGCATATGCATTAGCAGGTGTGTCTTTGTTAGCAAGCTCATGAGTGTGCGGGCGCCTGTGTTCAAAAGTATGCGTGTGTGAGGGAAAATCAGAGGGTCACCTTGGAGACAGGTGTATGGCTTTGCTAGAGCCTGGAGACACACCAGGGACAAGACCAGTCAAGTAACTGTTAGTTGTTTCACAATACATTAAAATGATGTGAGTCAGTGCAGCAAGTAAGTATTTCAGGATGACACACTGCAAACGGCGGAATGACCTTCTCACAATAGTTTTGTGTATTGTTTTGGGTAAAACAAGCTACAGGATTTGCTAATCAACATCAAATGTATATCCAAAAGCACACCCAGGCCACTCAGATTCAGAAACCATCATTAGATTCATGGTAGACCCTAATTAGAGTCGGCTGATCTGATACTCAATATCGGTTTCAGTGCCATATTGGCCTAAATCACTGCATCGGATATCGGGAAGCTAAATCAGAATCAGAATCAGAATTAGAATTGCGTTTATTGGCCAAGTATGTGAGTGAACACATACAAGGAATTTGATTCCGGTAGATGGTCTCTCTCAAGCACAACAGTATAAAAACAACAACAATATTAAAAGATACAATGAACAATATACTGAGCAAATATAATATACAATCTATAATATGAATATGGATTTATATTTATAAATCTAAGATAAATGTTAGCAAATGTATATAAGGATTTTTGTACATACTATTTACTCTTTATAAATATAAATATATGTATGAATATACATATGTATATATATATATGTGTGTATAAATGAACAATGATTATATACCAGAGTGTACATGAAGTGCATTTGCAAAGCTGCAGGTGTTTAGCAGTGTGTGTAAATGCTTAACTAAAGTGCGTTAAAGAACATGAGTAACACAGATGAGCAGCAAGGCTGTCTCAAATGGCCTCCTGCCCACCACACAGTGCACTACATAGGAATTAAGATACAGATTGAGGTAAGATTAAGGAAAGTGCATCCAAAAAAATGTGTGATTAACATCTTATTTGTTTAAGAGAACAAAATTCAAAAATGTCAAGAGGAAAAAATCATTACGTTTTCAATACCAGCTGATATTGTATATTGACCAGTATCTCATGCTCTCCTGTAGTGAGCATTTCGTCACATTGTACCATTTAAATAACAAAATATATGAATACATTTGGTAAAAGTCATGTCCGGAAAGTAGCAAGTAGCAGACATCAGATGTCATTTAGACACTTGGCTGATTAATATATTTGGGGGAAATTGTGCAATTATCACTTTAAGACCTGGAAATGCTTTATAGTACACATTTGACATTGACATAATCTCATTGCTTGTTTCCTCAAAACAGCATGTGACAGTTGTACTGTAACAAAATGATGTAGCTGTTTGTGCTTAATCACTTTGCTGCAACTAGGCCTGAATTTGTTTCTCATATACAGACACACACACACACACACACACACACACACACACACACACACACACACCTTTGCGGATGGATCC
The DNA here is from genome assembly GCA_037974485.1 of Hemigrammopetersius urotaenia. Taxonomy (NCBI): domain Eukaryota; kingdom Metazoa; phylum Chordata; class Actinopteri; order Characiformes; family Alestidae; genus Hemigrammopetersius; species Hemigrammopetersius urotaenia. The sequence continues at coordinate 11,657,730 of JBBPDC010000156.1, read as the reverse complement.
CTCCTGGGCCACCACGCCGTTGGGGTCAATGTTGGTCACGTAGACAGGGAGGTCCCAGCCGCGGCTGTTCATGCCTCCAGCTACGGTCATACCCAGAGACTCATTAGGCTCCTTTGAGAGGGTGACTGTCTTCTCATAACACGCTGGCTTATGGCACGAGTCCTAGCAAAAAGAACAACACTGTCAGGCTGTGTGCTTCATGGCTGCCTGGGGGTGCTATTTTTTTGCATTCTGATTTGGGGTGTGCATACATTCATATGTATTTGCTGGATGTTTCCATTTGCAGAATGAGGGAAAGATATACTGCCCATCAGTGGCTCGGAGATGCTTGATATTTCGTGGAAAATGATAAAGTCTGTATTTATGACGGTATTGTTTACAAGGTTAAAGCCCCGGTTGGGACCTTTGGCCACATAAGTTTCAATACATGTTTTTAAGCATAGGTTCAAATAAAACCTGTCGAATTATTAGTCTGAACCTTTCATATAATAGAAAATGCTGTTTTGCAGGTTTTTAAAAAATCACTGAAAAGTAAAAGTGACTTGCACCGGCTGCATTTGGTGACTATTTGCATTACATAAGCATTCATGCATATTTTTTTTTTGGCACTGATATCCAGAGATTCCCTTTTGTAATCTGTAAGGTTCACACTTTCGTGACACTGTTTCTAAGAAGGCAACTGAAGATAACACAATCACGCATAGGAAGAGAAAGCGAATATCCGTGTTTGTGCGTGTATTAGCTTGTAATAGATGAGCTAGCCATTTCAGCTGGGGCCTGTGATATTGCTGACCACTGCCAAAATGCAGCCTTGGAGCTCTGCCAAAAGAAAGAAACACAGTGGCTAAGCGCTAACTCAATAAAAAAGTGTTATTAAAGTTCAATAAAAAAGTCACTTATGTTTAGTCTAAGGCCGCCGCTGAAGCGAGTCAGATCGGTCCGTTACTGTGTCAGGCTTATCACTATTAAAAGCCAGTGTGAGGCGTGCACCCAGAGACGAAAACAGGAGAAAAGTTCCCACTTTGAAGTGTCGGAGAGAATTAGGGAGTGTTACAGAGAGGTGAGCGAGACAGAGCAAAGGGAGAGAGAGAGAGAGAGAGAGAGAGAGAGAATAAAAGGACTGAGAGTATAAAGAGAGAAATGGCAAATGAAAAGCTGTGAATTGGGGCATTTTTAGAACAAGGGAAGTCATCCCCTCGGATAATGACTGGCGGAACATCCCATTTAGAAGAGGCGCTGAAAATCCACGCTGCCACGGCTGGGTTTTCTCCTGCCTATAATAGGCTTGGAGACAGCATGTGTGTGTGAGTGTTAAAACAGGAGAATTATAAGACTCGATAGCGAAGTACAGTTCTTTGATGTCAGAGTCTTTTTCACGGTAAAGGGAATGCTTAGCTAAGTGATCCTGGGAGGGGAACCACTTGTGTAAGAATGAATGGTGAGAGAGTGTGTGTGTGTATGCATTTGTGCTTGTGTGTGTGGAGGTCAGCTGTCCACTAGACATTTGTGTAAATTATTCATGCCAATAATAAACACATATTCATTAGACATAATTATATGTATGCCCCCAAATGTATGGACGCATATACATGCAGACTATTATGTCCATTTGTCATACGTGAACACACCACAGAATACAGTGTGAGCATAGAATTCTTTATATAACCCATTAAACCAAGTGAAGCAGCGGGCAGCCAGGAACACAGTGCCCAGGGAGCAGTGTGTGGGCAGGGTACCTCGCTCAGGGGTGCTACTAGCTGTCCTGTGATTCAAACCCCCTTCTGATCGCAGGGGCAACTCCCTAACGACTAGGCCACCATGTGTGTGAGTGAATGTGTGCATGTGTGTGTCTTACTAGTAGTGTATGTTCGATGTCCACTGGTGAATAGGGTGGCGGTCCCTCCGTGTTCCATGGTGCTTCCTGCAGAATGTCTGGAGCGGGCACGTGTGTTTGCCGAGACACAATGAAGTGGACTCGATCTACGCTCGCCTGCAAGACAAACACACGACACGTGTGAAGACACGAAAGACCTCAGCACTCTCAGAACCCTGAGTGAAACCACACAGCCACAGAGCTTTCTCCTGCGTTTCTACCGTGTATAAACAGAGTCAGCAGCTGCTTTTAAAAGCTCCAGAAAGAGAAGTGGGACACACTGGGGGAAGATTAATGGCACGATAACTGACACTGAGGAAAAGCGAAAGTGGGCTGACTCAGCGTGTCGTTGACTGATTATATTAAGCCCTAAAACAAGGTTGCACTAAAACAGAAAAATATGGGCCTAATGTTATTCTAATATTGGGAAATACTGGGCTAATGTTAGCTAGGAAGCACAGAGTTTGTGCTACAGTGGTGCAGGGAAACATTGGGTTGATGTTAGCCTATTGCAGATAAACCTTCTTTTAATGTTAGACCAATGCAGATCAACATCCATGTCTAATGCAGATAAACACTACTTCAATGTTAGCCTGCTGCAGAAAAGCATTTGCTTTAATGTTGGGCTAACGCAGATAAATACTGTTTTAATGTTAGCATAATGCAGAAAAACATTGATTCAATGTTAGCAAATTGCAGAGAAACACTGTCTTAAGGTTAGCCTACTGCAAAGAGCCGCTGTTTTTAACCTTAATACAGAGTTTGTTAGAACACTGTTCCAATTTTAGTCGACTGCAGAGAAATGCTGTTTTAATTTTAGCCTGATTTGCGGAAACATTGTATAAATGTTAGCCTTATGCAGAAAAACGCAGTTTTAATGTTGGCTTAATGCGTTTTTTAACGTTAGTCTGATGCAGGGAAGCAACGAATTATCGTTCCCTCACTGAATTTATTGGAAAGCTCCCAGGATAGGACACAGAGGACAGCACCCCCAGGAGCTTTATTCTTTCAAATATGTAAACTACACCACAGCTTTTAGCCCAGAGAGAAGGAGAGAGAAAGAGTGTGTGTGTGTGTGTGTGTGTGTGTGTGTGTGTGTGTGTGTGTGTGTGTGTGTGTGTGTGTGT
>JBBPDC010000156.1:11641697-11654718 GCA_037974485.1 Hemigrammopetersius urotaenia | reverse complement strand
CACACACACACACACACACACACACACACACACACACACACACACACACACACACACACACACACTCACCTCTCTCTCTTCCCCACATCATTATAGTATGTTTAATTTAGTGTTTAGTGATAGATTTCACCTACACCAGTTCGCTGGAACATGTGCCACTCCATAATACTGAATGACTCAGTGTTTTTGTAGTGGGCACTTCATTTGAAAAATCCTAGTGGGGACTTCACTCGTTAATATTACCTGACATGTTAATACCTCAACAGTACATGAAGAATACTTTATCAGCAGCACACAACACTGTATGCAAGATGCTGTAAAATAAAATATGTTTATGAATTTATTCAGCCTTTAACAGAGGGGTGAATATTGTGTAGTTATGACAAAAAGGTCGATTCCGTTGTGAACCTGTCAGACCAGAAGAACCGGTGAGTCACATTGTTAATCTGTATATCATTGTTAAACACACATAAGGTGAGTCCCTATGCCTAAAAGGGTGGTGCAGTATCACTGGGAACTGAGACTGGGTCTTTATGATGCCACAGCTTTGCTGGATGTCCAGTGGGAGCATTCAAAAGAATGGCTTGGTTCCTCCCAGTTTAAAGGTGCTGACCTACACAATACTAGTTCTGGGTCTCTCCAGCACACATACATTTTTAAAGCTGCGTATTAAGCGTTCTCCTCCAAGCATGTTTAGCTGCTTTACAGTTCGTGCTATTCGAGGGAGGAGCATGCTTTCCTTCACCCTTCTGAATCGAGTGGTGTCGTGTAACGAGGGAGATTCAAACAGAGGGTGGGAACTGCTGAGAGTACTAATACTGAGGAAAACTAAATCTACATTAAAAACACAAAACACACACCCACGCGGCTCCCTAGAGCAAATCAGAGCGCACACTGACTCTTGAATGAATGGGCCTTGCTCGTTATCGCCTTAATTGGACTAATTTAATCAGTTCCCGCCAGTGGTTAATCTCTGACAGAAACTGCCTGCTGCAAGTGGCCATCTTGGCTCCTAAGAGATTAATCTGGAAGCAACAGGCCGATTATTGGCCCTCAAACCAGACCCACCACAGTGATACACACACATACACACACACACACAAACACTCTCAGAAGTATGAACCATATAACGACCCAAGACCCACCACTCTCTCTCACATGCACATTTACACCGAACCCCCAGGAACTGCAATCATATCAACATTATCTGGCACACTGAACCGCATCTAACCCAGGCCTTTTGTACTAATGCACAACAATCAGCAAAACAAACAAAAGCCAGATATTTTAGAGGAAAAACAGTCATTTTAAACAGACACTGCCTACAATTGCAAGAAAACTCAGAGATAAGATCACTTTGAATGTTTTCAACCATTACACAAACAGAATGTTAGTCCGTTTGGACAGCCACCAGTCTGACACAGTTTTATTGGTCTACTAACAGTCCCACTGGTGGCTTTCTAGATGCAAATGAAGCTTTTGAGCTAAATTACACTGCTAGGGGGAATTCTCCAATGAAATGACTTCCGTCCAGGATTGCAGCCTCCAAAGCCTGCACAGTCTGCAAAATCGATCTGTTTCTGTCTGTGCAATTCTTTTGCCGTAGGTATGTTTATCGCTTTAGAGACATCTTTTAGAATATACACTGTTGATCTGCAGATTGACAGTTTGTCTTTATCCTATTTATAATTGATCAGTTTCTAACCACTGGACCTCTGCTGACCAGACGTTATTCAGGTAGTGGACTGATCATCTGTCACACTGCCATGGTAGTAGCATGGTAGATTGAATGATCCATCTATCAGACACAGTGATGCTGCTGGGGCTTTTATACACATCACTGCTAGGTCGACAGCTGTCGTCAACACTAATATTTCCTGGAGAATCCACTGATGAATCCCCCTTAAATAACCTTAAACTCACCTGTATGAGCAGCGCAGCATGCTCAGGGGCTCCGTATCTCAGGTCATGGCCGTTGATGGCCAGGACACGGTCGTCCACACGCAGCCGTTCATCGCGGGCCGCTAGGCCGCCCTCTAGCAGGTGAAAAATGAAGACGCCATGCTCGTCGGGCCGCCGCACCAACTTGATGCCCAACTGTTCATCAGGGGCCCCTTTCACCAACACCACATGCAGGCTGTCATCTCGGATTGTGGGGCCATGGCCCGGGTACAGCTCGCCCGGGCTGGGAGTGTGGTGGTGGTGGTGTGAGCGGTAGCGGTGCCGCTGCTCACGAAGAACAGTCAGTCGTAGAAGAGTGCAGGGCTGCTTTAAAGCAGCCAGAGCGTAGCAGTGTGGGACGTTTGTGATGTCGATACCATTCACCTGGAGCACAGTGAAAGAGAGAGAGAGAGGGAGAGCTAAGCTGATAAAGAACAGGCCAAATGACTACAGCCTAGATATTTTATCACATGAATAGAGTACCACTACCCTTAAATGACTACAGTGATGTGAGCAGGTGCAGGGAAGCTATCATAGGCCTCATATAGGGACAGACAATATATCATCTATTAACTGTTATTGTGTCTGCAATACTGGTATGGCTGCAATATGCAAATGAGCTTCAAATCAACCACAGTGTTTTTGACCCTGCGGATGAATCAAGGTATTAGTGAACTCCAATAAAAGTAAAACTATATAGGCCTATATATCTTCAATATCTACGCTAGTGGGTTATATCTACGCTACATTTGCTATTTTGGTTACATTTTTTTTGGAACAGAGACACTGCAGGATCCACAAAACAGACCAGCCTTGGATATAAACAGAAATCAAGAGCAGTTCTCACACACCAAACCCTCACCACTCTGCCAAACAGATGGCAAAGCCATATGAATTCCAAAGTAGTATTCACACCTACTGTACAATGATGTAATTTCAGACCTCCCTCTGTCTCACTTTCTCTGTCTCTGTCTCTCTTTCTTTCTCACTCACCCACACAGAATTTACACCCATTCTCTCATACACACACACACAGACACACACACACACACACACACACACACACACACACCTTGAGAATCATGTCACCAGGCAACAGTCTTCCGTCCCGGGCGATTACCCCCTCTCTGTAGATGTCTTGGATAAGGACGCGGACAAGGGGCGTCTCGTTACCGCCAACAATGCTGATGGCCAGCGGCTCACAGGGGTCAGCCCGTGTGATCTTAACGGTTGTGACCTCGCCATCTGGGATGAGGTGATGGAGTTGAGGCAGTGCAAACACTGTGCAAGGAGAAAATTAAACCTTTATAAGTTTTATTAACAAAAAAAAAAAAACAGAAATAAACATTTCCAGGTAAAATAGACTGACTCATAGAGGAAGCACCTGACTGTCCTGTCAAGGAATCACAGGATGAAATAAAAGATGACAGCAGAGAGAAAGAGGGAAGGGGGCTGAACAGCTGCACAGTCGGAGCGAAACTTGGCAGGCTGCGCAATCAAGCATTCTGTTTACTTATATTCACAGAGGAAATAAGCTGTTTTGCGATTATCTCCCAACCGGGCTTTTGATATAAACCAGAAGAGGAGACAGACTTGAATTAGAGAAGTTCATTACCCACAGCTAAATAACTTAATCTATCACACAGAGCCATAGTGGAGTTATGGAGAAGTCCTTTATTTGTAACTTTATTTTAGTGTACAGACTGGTTTATCCCATAAATGGTGAGTCAGTATTACTACGTAGTTCAGTACACAGACTGTCAGCATGATTATATACTATCAACAATGCAATAATAACAATACGGTATCGTATTCAGTGGGCCAGTACTGTATAGGCGGTTGCCATGGAGTTTGCTCCTTTTGATCATACCCTCCTCCTACCCTGGCACTATTCTAGAATCTTTGGGCTCTGTCTTAGTCCTGTTATGGAACCCCATGGCTCCACCTTGACCCTGTTCTAGAACGTTCCAGTATTGTCTTATCCCAGTATCCCAGTTCTAGAATCTTTAGGCTCTACTTTGTCCCTGTCTAAAATCTTCCACCTCCACTGTAGCTCTGTTCTAGAAATGTCTGGCTCCACACTGTAAGCAGAATGATGTCCAAAGATGAATGTGTCCTGATTTTCTCTAGAGTGGATGTCCACTCGTGCTACTCATGGTGTGTGTGTGTGTGTGTGTGTGTGTGTGTTCATATGGATGAAGCAAACTTCTTAGAAAAGACATTTAATAGTAAATATATAAGTAAATGTTTTCAAGACATTATGAAAAAGAATAATGGTTCTTAAAAAACTTCATGGTAATAATGGTGTGAACACTTGTTAGTCTATGGTCCATAGTGTTTGTGTGTTTACAGACATCTCTCTTATACTTTCTTTCTCTCTCTCCCTCTCTCTCTTTCACTCTCTCTCTCTCCCTCTCTCTCTTTCACTCTCTCTCTCTCCCTCTCTCTTTCCCCCCCTCTCTCTCCCCCTCTCTTTCTCTCTTTCTCTCTCTCTTTCTCTCCCTCTCTCTTCCCCCCCCTCTCTCTCCCCCTCTCTTTCTCTCTCTCTCTCTCTTTCTCTCTCTCTCTCCCTCTCAATTTCCTCACACTGCAGTTTCTCTGTCCTAAAGTCAATATTTTCTCTGATCGCTTGCAGGGAGAGGGAAGGCAGAGCTCATTACTTCAGCGACCAAGGGCTTTTATGTAACAACCACACACACACACACACACACACACACACACACACACACACACACACACACACACACACACCTCCTGTACCTTTTTATCAGTCTACACAGATCTTCCAGCAAGCTGGTGTGTTTGGAAGCAGGAGAAATGTGTAAGAGTAAGTATCTGAGAAACTTTGAGAAAACCTCAGTTGTGATGCTAGATGACTGGGTCATAGACAGGTTGTGTGGAATGTTTCCCTTTTACAGCGGTTAGTTCAGGGTCATGGGGGTCCAAGGCTTGGTGATGTGCTTGCGGAGTCTGTCTAGTCTGATCCTACAGAAGAGCTACTGTAGAACAAATTGCTGAAAAAGTGAATGCGGACTATGACAGAAAAGTGTCAGGGGTGCACTCCAGCTTGCTGCGTGTGGGACTGCTTAGCGGTCAGAGACGGGTCAGAGTGCTCATGCTGAGTCCTGTCCACCACTAAAAGCAGCTACAGTGGACACATGAGCATCCAAACTGGACCCTGGAAGAACGTAGTCTGGCATGATGAGTCATGTTTTCTTTTCTTTCATGTGAATGTACAGTTGCCTATGTGTCGCTGACCTGGCGAAGAGATGGAATCCGGCTGCACTAAGGAAAGAGGTAATGTTCTGCTGGGAAACCTTGGCTCTTGGTATTCATATGGATGTTACTCTCACATGTCCCACCCACCTAAACATTGCTGTAGACCAAGTATTCAGATTTCCTAATGGCAGTGGCCTCTTTTAACAGGATCATGTGTCCTGTCTTACTAGAAAAAATGTTCAGAAACTGACAAAGAGTGTTGACTTGATTTCAAAATCAGTCTGAACTACTTGTGGAGTCCATGCCTCGACAGGTCAGAGCTGTTTTGGTACTATAAAAGGGACTTACACAATATTAAGCAAGTGGTTATAACTTCATGGCAGTGTATACTTCGAGCACTTATTCTCTCCCTTGACCCACTTAGTTTTCCATTTTCTATTCAATTTTATTTGTCGTAGTTGGTCTGATGACAACCTGCTCATTCTCCGGTCTGCAGAGAGATAAAGCCTTCAGGCAATGAACAGTTCGTCTGCCATAGAGACAAAGAAACACAAACACACACACACACACAGACAGACACACGAACACACACACACACGGTCTTTCTACTGTCCTCTTTGTCTCTCTTTTCTTTACATCCTTCTCTATCCTTGATCCTCACTTCCATCTGGAGGTGTAGTCTATGCATTTTGTGATAACCGCTAAGAAACTGCTACAATTTGTGAATATAAAAATGCCTCATAATGGATACTTGCATTTTGTGTTTGTGAAAGTCTACATTTTTTACTCCCTGTCAAGCTGGCTAGTTAATTAAATATCAAGCCTTACTTTGTTCCCTAAGTTGCACAAGCATTGCAATGACACACTAATAGGGTGATTTATGTAGCTAATATGTATTCTAGTGACACTGCCAGACTAGTCTTGTCTTTAGGATACTCGCTTCTTTAGAATGGTTTATACCTTTTGGACTATCTGTAGCCTCTCTGCAAACTAGGTTTTCAGTGGCTTCTGACATCATGCAGTTCTCTCTCTCTCTCTCTCTCTCTCTCTCTCTCTCTCTCTCTCTCTCTTTATCTGTCCCTCTCTGATCAGGCTGAGCCTTATGCCAGTCCCATCTGCATTATTAAAGGAGCATATGCTCCAGCTATGCTGTACCCAGGCTGTCACCCACTGACACAATCACACACACACACACACACACACACACACAGTTTGATGAGTTTCAGCAACTTATCTCTCTCCTCCATCCTGACACTGGCAGCCAAGCAGTTTCACAGTTTTCTGTTCTTAGGAATATTGTGTTTTTGTTATTTACATATTGCTTCTATGCTACTATTACATAGCAGTTAGCTTCTTTGAATCTCTCTTGTGAGCTCAGCATTTGATCATCAGAGGGCTGATTGCTCAGTGGTGCCACTAGCAGTCCGGGGATTTGAACCCATGACCTTCTGATTTAAGGGCCAACTCCCTAACCACCGGGCCACACTTCACCCCATATAAATATATAGTGATTCGCTGGGCAGCCTGGGCAGTGGTCTGCATGGAAACCCTGCTTCGTGTAGAACATCAGTTTGACGTGCTACGTAAAATCATCTTGGACCACATATACCGCTTCATGGTCTCTTTCAGCAGGATAATGCCGTCTGCCACACTGCACATTGTTCTAAAACGGCTTGAGGCTTCCAAATTCCCCAGATCTGAGCATCTGTGGGATGTGCTGGAACAAGTCAGATTAGTGGTGGCACCACTTCGCAGCTTAAAAGACTTAAAGGATGTGCCAGTTATGTCTTGGTGCCAAAAACCACAGCATGCTATCGGAGGATCTGACCTGTTTTGGCAGCACGTGGAGAACCAAAAGAATATTAAGCAGGAGGTTTTGGCACATTGGTTTGTATCTCTACATACATTAGCCTTAACCTAAACCTCAGTAATCAAAGAGAGATTGTCTTATCCTTGTTTATACTAGTTTAATCCTCTCCAATTTTAAACAGTGTAAAATGCAGGTGTATTTTGTTGGTGCTGACTCTGTAAGTTAGCTCTTGTTTTACCCTCTAAGTATTTTATACAAAGTCAAACTCACCCTCTTGTGGTATGTTGGCATTTCTGAGGTTATCCCTCTCCTCTGTGCCATCATTGGCCACGGCTGTGCCACTCTTGGTGCGTCTCAGGACACTGAATGCTCTGTTCAAACGACGGAAAGAGCGACTCCTCACTGATGAGCGGTCAAAGTTACGGACTGTATGGGACAAAGGTGGAGAAAGAGGACAGTGAGAGAAAGAAAGGGTATCTGGACATGCCTAGACTTGTCCAGGCCAAAACCAAGGCAGCCAATCATAGACAAGGGCATGCTGCATCACCCAAGACCTCCCACTACTCTATCACTGACTAATTAGACTCAGCTCTACTGATCATACTGCAGCAGTAACCCGGACTCAGTCCTATAGCAGGGACTCATTCTTTTTGATTCAACATGAAAAACTAAGGGATCCTGATGGTACTGATGCATTTAAATACTTTCTTGTGCACATAAAACAAAATCTGATTTTGCATGTGCCATGCATTTTATTTGACTTGCATGATAACATGCCATATTACTTGACCCACTATATGTGCAAAAAGAGCAAACCTGATGGATATTGGTCTTTTGGATGTTAGTAATAATGTCATACTTGAGTATCTATATTTGTCTGAGTTTCCTATGCACCCCTCCCCTAGGTGTCAAATCAGGTTTGAGTTTTTCAGTTAGAGGATGAAGTGCAACCGTCTACGCAACATTGTATGTTTCTAGTGTTTGTTGCTTTATCATTTTGTATTCTCTCTCTCTCTCTTTCTCTCTCGCTCGGTCTCTCTCTCTCTCTCTCTCTGACATGTAGAACTCTGACAGTGGCACTACTTTTAAAAGCATAGTCCAGGCTAAGGGCAGACAGCTCACTCCTCTGCAGTGCATACCAAAGCCCAAAGTGCTGCTGCAGCGCCATTTCTTGTCCCCACCGGCGAGCAGTGTGTTGCAGGGGGGGCACATCAGAAAGTATAACGGACCCGGCCTAACCCCCAGTTCAGCACAGATCTAATGAAGTTTTCATAAAGCCAATCTGCCTGTCACTCTCTCTCTCTCTCTCTCTCTCTCTCTCTCTTATTTGCTTTGTGTCTGTTCTCTCCATCTGTTCGGGCTGCATCACTTTTTATCTCACACTCTTTGTGTTCTTCCATCTGTTCCTATCTGTGCTTTCCATCTCTCTCTCTGTCTCTCTCTCTCTCTCTCTCTCACTCTCTCTGTCTCTCTCTCTCTGTGTCTCTCTCTCTCTGTCTCTCTCACTCTCTCTCACTCTCTCTCTCTCTCTCTCTCTCTCTGTGTGTCTCTCTCTTTCTCTCTCTGTCTCTCTGTCTCTCTCTGTCTCTCTCTCTCACACGCACACTTTCTCTGATATAAAATCTTGTCTTAGATTTGATTAATCTTCTTTTGATGTTCTTCACGGGCCAGAAAGGGGGAGCAAGGAGAGTTTGATTTTAGCAGAAAATGATATATGTGGGTCACAAAGGATGACTTTGCAGAAATAGTAAGGAAAACAGGGGCAGAAGAAGAGACAAAGCATGTGTGTTTGTATATGGGTTGCTTCAAGAATCATATGTCATCTATACAGTACTGTGTGAACAGACACACGAACTAACAGCACCTGACAAAAAATGCAGGCTTATCTGAAAAATTGAATTAAAAGACAATGTGATGTTTCTTGCTGACGTTTTAGTTAAATGTAAATAAAGCAATACTTTACTAACACTCAGTTTTATCACAGGTTCTTCTTTGAAGTTCAGAATATCAGACTTTGACAGAAAAAGGTTTCGACTAATTTCATATTATTGTTAAAATAACATTTTAGGGTTTAAACACATGTATCAAAATGCAAATGGGCTCAATTTTTGTTATGTTATTTTAGATGCTGTATTCATCCCAGAGGAAATTACTTGAGTCATCTGCATTTAACCCATTCAGCTGAAGTGAAGCAGTGGGCTGCTGACAGTGGCCCCTGGGAGCAGTGTGTGTGAAGACGGTACCTTGCTCAAGGGCAGTGGTGCCGCTGACCCACAACCCACAATCTTCCGATTGCAGGGGCAACTCCCTATTTACAGACATGAAAACACACACACACATGAACACAGGTGGTTGTGATCACTCACACTCACTCTTCTTGGAGTTGCAGCGTGCTGCTAGGCTAGTGGTGCTGCCTGACTGGCTTGTGTCCTCCATGCTGGGCTCGTAGGCAGGGTTGACTAGGCCGGGCTCGTCGGACAGCAGGGCCACGGCGCTGGAGGTCGAGCCGTCGGCGGAAAGAGTCGCCACGGCCAGTTCCGACGTGCTGTCAGTGCAGTCTCCCTCCTGAGAGCGCCGCTTCCTCTCAGTCGACAGGCCATAGTGTGATGCTCCTTTACACCTGGAAGTATACGCAACAGCTGGCTTAGCAAAGCACCGTCCCATATTTCAAATCGTTCAAACTAACTCAGGCGGCGTAAAGGAATAATTTATTAAAAAAGATTTCCTCCTCTGACCCAAACCTTGTCAACCAACCAAGGCATGTTTGGTGTCTGAAGTGCACTTCTTTTATTTTTGCTCTGGACCAACAAAGCCTAAGTCAATGGCTGGCAGACACTTTAGTGGTTTTGCTTCCAAATTCTGGAACCTATTGCCCCAAAAATCTCTGTTATAGCACTTCATTCCATTCCCTCAAAATCTTCTTCTTTTCTGCCTGCTACTACTTCAAAGTAGTTTTCATATTATATGTGCTGTTGGGTTCTTGCGTACTCTTGTAGAGTAACCCTGAGTTTGAGAACATTGCTATTGTTCTCCAATAGCTCTCCAGCCACTTTAGCTACAAATTGCTTCTATAAAGCTTGTCTGCTGTTTGCTCTGTCTGAGCAAAGTTCATGGACAGATATACAGTCCACATAAATGAATAAAGCTAAACCTCATGACTTTATTTGATTACTGACTAGGAAGAACTAAAGAAATGAAAATGTAAAGTAGCACATTCCCAACTGTCTTAGCAGGATTTCCAGTTTAGGGATGTTTTCATGAGGGTACATACTTTAGAATCCAATGCAGCTCTATACTTTACTCATAAGCAATGTGCAAACTGTATGCTTTAATCATCTCACACTTCCATAAGACCGTGTTAAGTAATCTCCATAGTCCATAGTGGTTTCTGATACAGTGTGATATTCTGTTGTCTTGTCATTGCAGGTTCATACTGCTGAAATCAGAATTAGAAAATATACTGAAGCCTGAATTTTGTCCGTTTTCATGGGTTATTCAACACTATTTGAAGCAAGCATGTGGAGTTTTATAATTACGCCGCTTGCACAAAGGTAATGAAAGGCTAAGCACAGCTAGTTATAACTAAAGAAGCAAACTTCAGGCCCCTAGAACATTTTAGGTAGTTGACTATGCCTGGTATGAGAGGGATACTGTGAAAAACAAGTCTGTATAAGTCTGCATACCCGTGTGCCTGTGTTATACCAGTACAGTGTATCAAAGAGCAGTTAACAGAAACAAAATTGTCAGTGGAGTGTGTGTGTGTGTGTGTGTGTGTGTGTGTGTGTTGTTTCTGTATTCATTGTTCATTCGGTTCCCTCCCCTCTACACGTGTTTACACTAGAGCAATGCAGCTTAGAAATTAGGCAGCGCTGCCACAGGAGACACACCGCTCTGAGAGGTGAACAAACAGGATTTGCTCCACAAATTGAAGTTTACACACACGCACACACACACACACACACACACACAAACACACACCAAAGAGAAAGAGTATTATATACCTTGGCTTTTAAATACATTTCCAATGATGCCATGTTACTGCCACATTAATTAGCACAAAAAACACACATTTCTGTATGACACACACACGCACGCATGCACGCACGCACGCACACACACACACACACATAGAAATGTCAAAATGACATTAAATCTTTATACAGGAACATAATGACAAAGCCACAAAGCATATTATTAAAACATCAATTTGTGTGCCACACAGAGATATGAGTGTGTTAGTGCTTGCATACTAATAGGCAATTGCTGCTGAACCCTGTGCGTGCGTGTTCATGCCTGGGCCTTTATTTCGCTTCTTGATATGGAACATTCGTCGCAGCTCCTTAGCAGACTTCACGAATAAAAGTTTTTAAAAAAACTCTCTGGAGGTGCAGAATAGCCTAAACCCACACACCAATAAAAGTACTGTCACTTCTGTGCAATAGTTAGATAAGCACAGTATTTCAGTACTGAATAACCAATTCAGGTGACACAAAACCGGAATAACTTTGAAAATAAGAGCACATCATCTACAGGGAACCCATTTTACTACATATATTACAGAAACAAAGATGTTTAGATTTTAAAAAAGTGCAAAATTTACATTGATTTGCCTAAATATAACAAAAAATGTGCTGTAAACTTTGCACGAGGCACATTTCAAACTAAATAAAATATGTGTGGAAATTAGTTTTCTGTAATAGATGTTTTTTTTTGACAAAATGTTTTATTTTGCATGAGACAGTAGAGTGGAATTTTCAATCTATCAGCAGAGGAATTTCAGTTCCGGCTCTGTTCTTCTCTTTTTCAAAGTGTTCTCTTGTTCTAAAATAAAACCTATAACCTCAAGAACTGAAGCTGTGACTGAATCTAAAGCAGTGCAGATGCACTTACCAGCATGACATGGTGAAATCATAACGTGATGCTTTTGTTCAGTCATCTGTTATAACTCTGTTTACTGGTTTCCCAGAAAAAGGCGATAAATGAGCTGCAGCGCATCAGAAATGCTGAAGACACGGAGCTTACAGCAACAAACGAGAGAAAACATATCACACCAGTTTCAGAGTCATACAACTAGATTCTAATCCCTTGCAGACATGGTCACTCCACCACAAATCAAATAAATGCTTTTGTATGCACATATACACACAATAATAATAATAATAATAATAATAATAATAATAATAATAATAATAATCACAACAACAGTATTAGTAGTAGCATTGTAGTAGCATTATTATTATTATTATTATTATTATTATTATCATTATTATTATTATTATTATTATTATTGTTAAACCCTTTATTACATAAACTCTTGTGTACATGTAACTAATTAAAACCCAGCCCCACAGTATGGTGAGTTACCTGTAGTTGCCAGTTTGAAACGAAGTTTGAAACAAAGCGAAGTGGACACCTCCAGTGATCCAGAGACGGACAGAGATTAAAGCAGATATGTCAACTTTTCCACAGCACACAGCTAGGGTCACGCACAGTGACAGCCTGCCTGCTCTGGAATATAGATTCCAAACACAGTGCCAACAGCCTTCAGCCACAGGTGTGCGGGCCACAGATCACCCTCACAGAAAGAGAAATGGATGGATGGATGGCCCGATTGTTGTAGACAAAAGCGAATTGCCCACAGAGATACGGCCCATGACTCAGGGGACACAGTCTGATACGAAGTGCCATTTTGTCTCACTTTTCATGGCAGCCTACACCTTCATGGACCATTTGAGACAGACAGACAGAGAGAGAGAGAGAGAGAGAGAGACAGAGAGAGAGAGAGAGGGAGAGGGAGACAGAGGGAGAGGGAGAGGGAGAGCAAGAGAAAAAAGACAGTATAGGTGAGAGAGAGAAGAAAAACAGAGAGAAAAATTGAGAAAGAAAATACAAAGGAGTGAATATATGAGAGAATATATGAGAAAGAAAACACTTCAGAAAGTGAGTAAAAAAAATATGAAAGTGAAGGGGAAAGAAAAGGAGAGAAATAACAAAAGAGAAAGAGCGAGAAAGAGAAAGAGAGAGAGAGAGCGAGAGAGAGAGAGAGAGAGA
>JBBPDC010000156.1:11486681-11505437 GCA_037974485.1 Hemigrammopetersius urotaenia | reverse complement strand
TTACTTGCGCTTTTTGGTCCCTCTGTGATTCCGTATTACTTCAATCACGTCTTCTCCGTCGCACCGTGTATTCTCCGGAAGACATCATGTAACGAACCGTGACCCATGTACCGTGACGGTTCAGTACAAATACATGTACCTTTATAGCCCTATTGTGTATGCACACATATACATTTACAGGTGTACAAAATCCTGTGCAATCAATCAAGCAAAGCTAACACATTTCTCTTGAGAGTGTGTAGCGTTATCTGCTTAGCTAGCAAAATATTCCTTGGCACTGCTCTCTAAACATGTTACAACACAATGTATCTCAGTGAATGTGTTTCTTGTTTTCTTTTTTATATTTTATTTTCCAATCCAATTTACATTCCACTTGTTACGACACAACATCAGCGTAATTAACTGAGATAATCTCAAATAACTGTGAAATAATTCTGACAGGCCTAATTCATTATGAATTCATTATGAATTTGTCATTATGAATAATAACTATTTATTGTTTCAGTTACCACCTTCATACTGATGCAGCACAATGCACTGATGCATTTTTATACTCTTTTCATGGTGAACAGAGAAACTGTGAACACAAGCTTGCAAATGTGTTGATTCTGATTTGGAGCTGTAGTTCATGCAGGGCGGTGCCTCCTCTGGTCTCTGTGGCTGTGGTATTTTAACAGGCTGAGTTTATGGCTCTCTCTGCTTATGTGCTCTTTACGAGCCTCTGATAAGATTAGACTGTAGCTTAACACCCTTCTCGCCATCTCTCTCCATCTCTCTGTCTCTGTGTCTGTCTCTCTCTCTTTCTCTCTCTCATTCTGGTTTAGGCCCTATCTACATAATCACTGAGTACTGCTTCTACGGAGACCTAGTGAACTACCTGCATAAGAACAGAGATGGCTTTCTCAGCCGGCACCCTGAGAAGGCCAAGAAAGACCTGGACATCTTTGGCATCAACCCAGCTGATGAGAGCAGTAGAAGGTTCGTACACACACACACACACACACATCAGGCATTTAACATTTTTCAGAACAGACTGATATATTATTATATGGCAAGTATGGAAGGCATATTATTATTCAGATGATACCTAAACATAGCCTTATTATTGCACAAAATAAGCCTGATCCAAACAACTACACTAACAATCTGTATGTTTGTGTAGCACATGAAATAAATTTACTAATAACAAACTTTCAATAATCCTTCTATATTATTGACCAAACATATTAACAGTCTCGGTTTTAAGGTGGATGTGCCAACATGGCAAAAATGTTTCCCCCATACATCATACAGTATTTATTTACCATGTTTATGATGAAATAGCATTGTTTTGCTCACTTCTGATTTATAGAGAATATGCATAAAACCAGCTAATAAACTCAGACTGGTTCAATCAGCTACTCATTAAAAGCTTTTTTCACTATATTTAGTTCAATATATGTATTTTTAAACTATAACATGACTTCAGGGTTAGGGTCCTAAACCCCCCACTGACATCATCAGTGACATGCTGACTTCACATTCTAGTTCAAATTCAAAAACATGCAGATCTTTCAAGCAAAAAAAGGCAGATTTGGATGCAGATAGTGGTATTGCACTGCACCACTAGTGCACACACACAGACCTGATTAGTCCTCGGTAAGTGGCCTGGCGTCTTCCCCTTTTTTGTGAGAGAGGGGGTTGAGGGTGTTGAGTTTCCTCCTAATTGGATGAGTGTAGGGGTGCAGTTGTTTTTCAGAAGGTGGATAGATGGAGTGATACAGGGATAGAGATGGAGTGAGGATAGGGAATAAGTAAAAAAAAATACACATATAAAGAGCTAAAGGCGATGATAAGATGATAGAAGGAAGAGACCGAGGGATAGACAGAGAGGGAGATGATCTGTCCTTCAGAGTGGTGAAGAGACGATAAAGGGCATGAAATCATACTTCGCAGTGACATCATGCTGAAGTAACGTCCATCAGTTATTTTCCAGAAGCCCAGACCCCCTGCAGTAGACAAGTGTGAATTATAAATGGATTTGGTCATTTCTGTGTAACAGTGAGAACAGAGCGCATCAGATATGATCTCACACGGTGTTAGCAGACACTTACTCATTCACTTATAATGATATAGGAGCCATATCCTACACTTTTATTTATTACTACTAAATGAATAAACGTGAATAAATAGATGAATGTGTGTAGATTCCTGTACCAAACCTATTCGTTATTTATTTTCACATGGACCTTAGAACTATTATTTTTCTATGGCTTTTAGACTCAAAAACGTAAATGTCTGCCGATCAGCTATATCAGACCCAGTACACTCACATGTGTACACTTTATCCCTTCAATATGAATGCAACAAACTGCCGTTGAGTGGTCATATGTAAATGTGCTCATGGTTGTGACATCACAAACATAATGAATTCCAGACTGTTTTCCCCGCTTAGTTTTCATAGGTATACTAAAGAAAAGAGGTTTAGGTCAATATTAGGTTACTGTACATAATATGCAAATGATTATATTACAAAAAACAAAGGAAAAACAACTGTGTCATGTGTGAAGCTGTCATGTTGGTAAGGTGAAATATGCAGGACTGATATGAATTAATGGTGTGTGTGTGTGTGTGTGTGTGTGTGTGTGTGTGTGTGTGTGTGTGTTTGTTGCTGTGTGTGCAGTTATGTGATCCTGTCATTCGAGGAGAAAGGAGACTATATGGACATGAAGCAGGCAGATACTATGCAGTATGTTCCCATGCTAGAGAGGAGCGAAGCTTCCAAATACTCCCACTTGCAAATGGATGACTATGACCACCCCCCTTCACACACACACATTGACGGTGAGGAATATTTAATATTTTTATATGTACCCGACCTTTGGCAGATTAATGTTTTCTTGTTTGTTACGACACACAGTGTCTTGAATTAGTCAAGCATAAGTGAAGAAACAGGTGCAGACGATTCCAGATGATCAGGCAGTGATCAGTATACTGGTGGTGCAGAATGCTAACTGTTGGAACACCATTATCTAGGCATCTTAAGGCTCTTTGGAGCCTGTCACAGCAAACATTTGTTCACATTTCCTTAATTTAATCTACTCAATATGCCAAAAATAAGACAGTGTTACATACATAAAAGTGTTTTTGGTCCAACAAGGTGATATAAAGAAATGAAGGGTACACACTATATAAACACTGTGTCACAAATATTAAAAGTGAAACCTTTTTTTCATCTCCTCCTAACTGTGAGTTGGCTGTTTTGGTGTCTGTACTTCTTTCCCTCCCTCTCTTTCTCTCTCTACTCTGTTTTTTCATCTTGTGCTTACTCTGGTCAGTTTGGCTCGCTTCTGTCTGGTTTGGTTTGGCATCTAGTTCTCGCAAACACACACACACACACACACACACACACACACACACACACACACACTGACACATACACAGAGATATTTTGCCAGCAGTAGTGAAAGGGGTCCACCCTTGTCACTGGCTAAGTGGGGCATTGCACCCTGTGCACCCTGCATTTACAGAAGGTAATTGTAGCCCATGGGGCTTAATGCAGGCCCCCCCCTGCCATCACTAAAGATGTAAACAGCCCTTTAAAAATACACTCATGGCTGATATACATAAACTGAGTAACATGTGTTACACATACACACACTCGGGGGTGCGTATTGGAAGCTGGGGGTGCTAAGGTAGACTGTCTGTGTGACCAGCAGAGACTGAGGTGGAGAAACTTCTTTCCGATGACTCGGAGGGACTGACCACAATGGATCTTCTGAGCTTCACCTATCAGGTGGCAAGAGGGATGGAGTTTCTAGCCTCCAAAAATGTGAGTCTGACCCCCGCAAACACTTCCAGCATATTTCGACTAAATCTCTACATACATGCCGCGCCTTTTAATTAATAAACACAATCATTTTAACCCATTTGCTGAACAGAGTTGACCCAAATGACTTTTAAAATAGAAGAAAATGGGCAGGCACTGAAACAACTGCCCATTGGATTCTGTTGTAAATGTATTTGAAGGAGATTTTAGATTGCTTAAGGAAACACACTGTGCAATCATTGTCCATAGACAGATAAATATTATGTTAGAAAACAGCGGAGTATTCCTTTAATCGAGCCTAGAATTAAATACTAGTTGGAGATATCAGCCGGTTGCATACTGAACCCACACCAATGTTCATTTCAGACTAAACAGAAAGATGTGCTTTTTTCTACGTGCCCTTCTTAGGTTTCCATAAATAGTATGCGTTCCCTTCTGAGAGTGTAGCTGCTGCTGTAGCCAGCGTTACAGTCTTCTCTGTGTTTAAGAAAATAGCCGCCATGTCTCCCGGCTGACCAGTCTAAATTGAGGGTTAAGAGTGGCTTGAGCGCTGGCTTGGTTTGCGTAGGCTCAAACCATCTGAGAAAAGCCCAAACCCTCAGAATAGAGCGTAAGAGGGGAGGTTCCTGTGTATTATTGCATGTTATTAAAGTGTGTTATTACAGGGGCATGGAGCAGGTATTAATTAAGCTTTAGGTGCTTCTAACTGCTAATTTGCAGGGGTCATGGGGGGGGGGGGGGGGGGGGGGGTGCAATTTTTTCAGGTCTTCAGGATCATTTTCAGACCACCTTATAGGTGTTAGAATGTAAACAGATAGAAAAAGAATGTGTAAATAGAAAAAGAAATAATTAGTGTGTTTAATTAGGTGTCAGAGAGTAACAAGTTAAATAATGGTTGAAGAACTGAATAAATGAGTAGAATCAAGTAAATGAAATAAAGCCTGAACTTCACCTCCTTTTTCTGCAGTGTGTGCACAGAGATTTGGCAGCGCGAAATGTCCTGCTGTCTCAGGGTAAGATTGTGAAGATCTGTGACTTTGGTCTGGCCAGAGACATCATGCACGACAACAACTATGTGTCCAAAGGAAGCGTGAGTGTCTCTTTTCTTCACCAGTCTTTGAGTGTTTGTGTGTTTATTGCCTGACGGTATAACAATGCACTGTTTACTCAGATGCGTGATCTTTTGTTGTTCCATGGCCTTTAACTCATTAAAATCAGCTCCCAGACGAACTAAGCTGCTTTTTATTGTACTGCAATCATTCCTGAGAGCATGTATGCAGACATTTAAAAGGGCTAATTACTCATACGTTTCATCAGAGTAACAATAAAAGATGACTGTATTTACAGCTTTTACATTTCGCATTAACATTAACATTGATAAATCACCTTCTTAAAGGAAAAGAGTATATCAAAGGAGTGATTCTTCTGAATACCAAATATCTAAGTTCTCCCTGGAGCTATGAGGCCAATTTAGGTAGCAAGAAACAGGTGTTTGTGCCACCCATCTTTTTGGGAGTCATATGCTTCTATTAGTTTCGCCTCTATGCCTCAGAGGCAGAAAAGACCATTTAATGGGTGGATGGGTCTCCATTTAATGGGTGGATGGGTCTTTTTGTGATTTGTAAGTTGCAAACTGAAAACATGGCGTATTGAATGACCTTTTCTTACTTCTGCATTTCTGCATATAGACTTTCCTGCCAGTGAAATGGATGGCCCCTGAGAGCATCTTCGATAACCTGTACACCACTTTGAGTGACGTGTGGTCTTACGGCATCTTACTGTGGGAGATCTTCTCTCTGGGTATGTCAGCAGTCTTGTAGTGTGTTCCAATTAAACAACGTTTAAACAATCTGCGAAATACCGACATATTATTAATAATATTAAATAGAATTCAAATAGAGCACATCTTTGATTTACTTGCAGGAGGTACTCCTTATCCTGGCATGGTGGTGGACTCCAGCTTCTATAACAAGATCAAGAGTGGCTACAGGATGGCCAAACCTGAGCATGCCTCCAATGATATGTATGTTCGTCATTACAGCACACACACACACACACACACACACACACACACACACACACACACACACACATATATTATCTTGCATATCTTGTTTAAAGAATGGATGTGGCTAATTAATTTATTGTAACTTCGATAAATTAATCGAGTTAAATTAGTTGATTTAAAGTCACCCAAATACTTTTAGACAGTTTCATTTATTTCGCCAACATTCCAAAAAGCATAACAAATTTTGGCTATAGCATAACAATCACATTACTTCACAATATCAGTGTGTGTAACAGAGAGGTAGGTTAGGTTATATAACTGATGTAGCTATATGCTTTTGTCTCTGTAGTTATGAGCTGATGGTGAAGTGCTGGAACAATGAGCCCGAGAAGAGGCCCTCGTTTCTTGGCCTGAGTGAGAGTGTGGCCACCCTTTTGCCTTCAGGATACAAGAGGGTAAGAGCAAGAACCATTCCCATGTACCTTCTTTTGTGACAGAAGAGCATTAGTCAGATCAGCTGGGAGCCTAGTGGTTAGGGCGTAGCTCCTGCAACCAAAAGGTTGTGGGTTTGAAGACCAGGACTGCTAGTGCCACCTCTGCTAGTGGCTTTACTTGCTGAATGGGTTAAATGCAGAGAAAGATGTTTTACTCCTGTTGTTTTCTTTAAAATACTACTTTATTCTTGAGATTGTTTGTATAATTAGTCACCCACAGCACTCATGGAAGCTCAGCAAAACCCCCTGCTACAGTCACTGCTTCCCTCTCTTATTCAGTCTCCAAGCAGCAGCTTTGTGCACTCCTTTACCCACATTCACAAGCTGACTTCCAGTTTCCTGTGGTTATAATGTAGCATTTAACGACACAGTCTCTCATGCCTACATTACCAGACCGCTAACACAGATGAGTGCGCTACTGCTTCAGCTGGCTAACGCCTAGCAGGACCGAAGATAGCTGCCTTAATCTCCCACAGCTAACAGTTAGCGTCTGCCTGCTAGCCATCATGGCGTTATTAAACAGAGACCACACATGACACTATGAAGCTCAGCTCCTCAAAGAGACACATGGCCCAGTTGCTAACTAGCTCCTGTAATAGCTAGACTAATAGCACCTTAGGCAGGGGTGTGGTGGGAAATGTGGTTCTTTATGGGTTTTACGAGCCCTTGCGGAACCACAGAACGGCTGCAGAAATGGAGCAGAACGTTTGAGTGAGGCCTGTTTATGGCAGTGCTGAATGGAATATAAGGAGAATATAAGTGTCTCCTGAAACCACTAGAGATGATCGAATTTCCTTATTTCCTTATTTCCTCCATGCATTTTGAGAGACGGGAGTACATTTTAATGTTGCAGTGTCATTATGAAAGATGTCATTTTTACCTCTTAGAAGAGGATCTCAAAAACTTCCCTTAGACCTCAAAAAGCCAGCAGGGGCCTAAATTAAGCGAAACCCTTTTGAGCCAGATCCATTAGTTGTTACAATTACAGTTACCCTTCAGGTTCTCCTTTATCTTAAGCAGTCCTCTTCTTCGTGTCGAGCTTTTGAGTTTGAAAATTGACAAAGTATTTCAGTGTCTAATGTCTGGGTTTCTAATATCGAGTGTTTGTGTGTATGCAGAGCTACGAACACGTGAACAACAACTTCCTGAAGAGCGACCACCCAGCGGTGACGCGTGTACAGTGTGTACAGAGTGATGCTGGTTACTTGGGCGCAGCATATAAGAACCAGGGCAAGTTGAGGGAACGTGAGAGTGGCTTTGATGAGCAGAGGCTGAGCTCAGACAGCGGCTACATCATACCCCTGCCTGACCTTGACCCACTCTCCGATGAAGAGTATACCAAAAGGAACCGCCACAGGTAAGCAGCTCAGTCGCTGCCTCCGGTCACAGCCCGGTATACATATCCTGTCTAAGAGCTATGAGCTTTGAAGAAGTGTAACCTCTTCTCTGTAACTGTTCATTAGAATAAAATCTTGATACGTGTTAGAATATGGTTAACAGCTGCTCTATTTTTTCATTTAACTGTTATTGAACATTGTTCAAGCAGTTCATAACTGTAGAGATAAATGAAACCATGACCTGTGAAATTTAATTGAAATTATTTTACATAAAATGTAACACTCATAAAAAGTTAGCAGTATAAATTATATCCATATTATTATTTTTGCAGTGCCAATAATAATATCTTTGTAAGAAATCTAGTCTAACAACCCAATATGTCTCATTTTGTTAGTTTGTTATAAGAATGTTGGACTATTTATTTTTTACTCGTCCTGTATTGATTTAGTGAAGATTTTGGCTGATTCAAGCAAAACAAGCAAAATTAAAATGTCCTTAAAAAAAAACAAATCTAGAAACAAAATACTCATACTATTCAAATATAATCTTTGAATGAATATTTGAATTCTGTTTAATTAGGACTTTAAGCATTTGATTATATTGAGAAAAAATATCTAATATCTAATACTGTTTCTATTCTGCCTATAGTATGGCCACTAGAGGGCCTACAGTAACGTCAGAAATATCTTATTTGCGGTGTATATTTAGACCAGGTTCAGGTGAATATATTGGGTTGGTTTATTAAGTTATTGTTGGTAATTAAGAACTGTAAGCAGAACTCTAAGCTAATCTGTATGTATGTATGAATGTGTGTGTGTGTGTGTGTGTGTGTGTATGTGTGTGTTTAGCTCCCAGACATCTGACGAGAGTGCCATAGACACAGGCTCGAGCAGCTCCACTTTGCCGAAGCGGGAGGGAGAGACTCTGGAAGACGTCACGCTGCTGGATGAGATGTGCCTGGACTCTGGAGACCTGGTGGAGGACAGCTTCCTGTGAGAGGGACGGCAGACAGACTGAGGGTAGAAGAGAGAGAGAGAGGGAGAGAGAGAGAGAGAGAGAGAAAGGGAGAATCTGTCCTCTAAGTTCACCCAAAGGAGTGAAAAATATGGCCATCGATGGAACTTCTCTCTTCATCCCAGACATTCTCTGAACTCTTCGTCACCCTGCCCCATTCACCTGCCTTTAGAAACCCCTCGAGAAAAACCACTTCTCCCCCTGGACAACCTGTGAAGTTCTTGTCAGTCGGCTTTAATTAGAGACAATGTCCTCTACTGGGTTGGAGGATGGGATGTTATAAGTCTGCTTAGTGTGCAAACACTCTAACTATGGACTGTGGAAAATGATGAGGTTTTCTGCGGCGCGGACCCAGTTTCTCATTACTTTCGGCATCGACTCTATGCAAGGAGGAAACGAAACGGAAGAGGTTTCACTTTTCTTGTCTTTTTACTAAAGTATACCAGTGTTTTTGTGTGTAGAGGACTTTACCTTGATGGGCATTCTGAGTAGCCAAATAAGCAGGAACATACCAATCAAAGACACAACCAACGCCTACCTTTCAAAAAAGTCCATCAGAGCTTCCAAGAACCACTACAAAACATTTATGCCGCAAAATTGTGCAAGATTGAGCAGCTGGACTAAAATGGCACCGTTTCTCAGTTCGCTTCCATTCACTGAAAAGATTCCATTGTTTTGCTCTTGCAAGGGAACAGCTCATCCATTACAAAGCACAGACTTTGGGTACATATATACGGTTCCTGTAATTGGTCGTACATTGTTGATGATTCAATAAGTGCAGCAATTTGAAATTTATTTTTTTACATTGTAGTGAGTATAAATATGTATTATTTGTGAATACTGGGGGGGAAAGGGTAAAGTTTTATGGTCCTAAAAGAAGAAAAGAGCAATAATATTTTGAATTGGAAGTCGTGTGCACCTTTGTGACTTAACCATTGAAAAGACGGCTCCAATTCTGACGGTGCAGCCAAAGGTTTGTAAGAATTGTTCTGAAAAAGATTTGTTGGCATTATCAAGATCCCAGAGTTTTAGTACGCATTTTAGAACATGGGGACATTTTACCCTCTGGCACTCTAGCGAGGACAAATCTTGCTTGATACAAAGCAGAAAGTTACCTTTTACAATCATATGTTGACAATAAGCTGGAACGTTTTGATGCTGTATGTAACATAATGTAACATAGGTGTATTCACACTTTAGAATAATCTGAACCAAATGAAATATTATGCTGGCTGGTTTAGGTGTTGTATGCAAAGGTGTTCCTCTAAAGCTTTGAGCCTGTACCATAGTAACTGTTGTAATACTGTTGCTCAGAGAGGCACTGCAGTTTTGTGGTATTCAGGTATGCAAATCATCAGCTAGTGTTTATTCTCTCAAACTCTGACAGAACCAGCAATGCTGGTTATTCTTTCGTCGCTGTTGTAATCATTTTTTCACCATTTTTCACCATTTTATATGGGCCAAAGAAAACTGTAAAACAAGCAAGCCATTCATTTTTATTCCAAATTACATGAAAAGATTTTGTGCTCCAAAGTTAATATTTTGGAGATATTTTGTTTTTTTTATGCAACAGTGATGCTATTCTGTTTAGCAGTGCACTAATACAGTCCTTACAGGACAGACAGCCTGTATTTTAGCGTTTTCCAGTTTCATCGCATCTCTGATCCGGGCAATCAAGGACTTTAATGTATAAAAAAATGGCTTGGGTGCATTGGAATACAGCCAAAATGTAGACTGTCTGGGGTTCCTCCAGGAACCATCCTGTAAAAAAGTCATGGACCAAATAAGACCCCTGTTTGTTCACATTAGTCACCAGGAAAGGCAGCCTTTTTGTAGCAAATGAGTCGAGACAAGTTTCATGTGTTTAATGTCGTCATCTTAGTCTTCTTGTTCATCTTTGTTGCATTTATTTGGTGATCTTCCTTGCTTTCAGCTCCATGTAGACACTAGGCCAGAGTTTCCACATTGAGAAGAAATACACAGGATTCCTATAGTTTAGCATGGATTCACCTGAAGCTTTATGTAAACTGCCACAAGGGCATACAAACACTATTGAGAATGAAAGAGGTAATACACACGTCTAAAACCGAGCCTATTCACATCTCACCTGTACAGTAGTCTTGAAGAATCGTAGGGAGACTCTATGTAGCTAGTTTGATGTTATACATCACTTTGCATAGTAAACAGGTTATCATTGTATAGCTTATCATCCAGCGACTTCACTGCCACCCTCCGAGTTGGTATCCTTCCACTGTGATCTACTCTGTGGGCACGAAGAGAAAAGGAAAAAAAAAAAAACTATTGCACTTTTTTTTAACATCTTTTCTTTTGTCGCTTTTATCTGTGTCGTTTTGTCTTTAGGTGTCTGCGATGAGGAAAATTGTTTTAAGAGTTTTATATTTGCCTTTAAAATGCATCCGGTTTCCGGAAACAGTCGACTAGATGATTTTACGGGAGGAGATGGAGAGTTGAATATTGGTATGAAGTATACTCCATGGTACAGTAAGTATGTGTAATAATAGGTAGTTACTCCCAATACCATGTTATCCTCCCTGTTTTGTTATGCATTATGTACATTCAGATGATTTATATTTCAATAAAGGAGATTTAATAATGTGATTATTTGTGGCCATGTGTGTGCACGTGTGTAGTGTGTGTGTGTTCCTGTGTAGTGTGTGTGCCCACTCGGGGGAAACACCAGGCAGGCAGGCAGGCAGGCATCCATGCTCTCAGGCACTTTATTCAACATAAACAGGAAAAGAAACCTGGCTCAAGGGCCGCTACAAACATGAATGTGAATCAAGGCATGTGAGGCGATGGACCAACCACAACACAAAACAGGTGAAAACCAAAACACGTGACACATGAACTAAACAGACATCAAAATAAAAGTCCCCAAAACTGAGCCGTGACACCCAGAGTGTGAATTACCCCACCATATTTGGGGGGTACTAACTTCATAACACTTCTATGACCATTTTGGTACGCTACCGCGTCAATACGAATAGTTGCCACAAGGGGGTCTGGGTCTTGATCAGGGGGTACAGTGACCCCCAATACCCCCCATAATTCGAACCATGTGTGTGTGCCTGTGTAGAGTGTGTGCCATTTCTGTGCATAAAGAACCCATTTCATCAAACAAATAATCCTTAATTTGTTGCATGTAAGAGTTTGATGATAATTTTGTTAGTTTGTTAATAGTTTTAAACATGCCGTTCACTGCCAAGCCCATACACGTAAATGAAGTTGCACAAATGTAGCCCCACTTATTCATGCTGAAGCCAGTCAGTACAGAGATTGTGATCAGTTATCAGACATATGAGCACAATAACAGAAAACAACATTTCTAATTGTAAGAAATAAGGAGAGATTGGAAAACAGCCATGTTTTGGTTGGCAAAATGGTCATGCTGTTTTAATGAATAAAATCACACAAATACTGCAAATGCATTCCAGGAGAAAACAAAAATGTATATTAGATATGAAGCTTTAAGAAAAGATTATTTTAATAAAAGAGTAATATGATACGCAAATCTTCTCTTTCGTATATATTTTATATTCTGAATAATAATACTGTATGCAGCCAGTTTTAACTATGTGAGTGCATTTTTTCAGTTTAGTCTTTGAAGGATGGGGCCTAGTTCAAAACCCAAAGAGAGTGGCTGTGGTTGCCTCACACTCACAATCATACAACACACACATTACTTTCAGTAATTCTTCGTACTGGATAATAAGATTAAATATCAATAACTGAAAACTGAAAAATAAGCCTAGAATCTAAGTCAATGATCTCCAATCCCTGTCCTAGAGATCTACCTGTGTTATGGAGTGTTGTTCAAACAATAATCTGCCACACTTGTCCCAGCTGGACAACTGCTTCAGAAGCCCTGGAATCACTGTTGGGAAAGACAGAGCAGAGTGAGTTAATGCAGAATGTGTCTAATTCTGCAGGAAGGTACACTATACGGACAAAAACAATATGGGACACACCTGTTTTTCATGGTTTGGGCTACTTTCACTTACAGAATGCTTCAGTATACCAAGACATTTTGGACAGCACAATGCTTCCAACTTTGCGGACACAGTTTATGCGATGACCTTTTCTATTCCAGCATGACTGTGTCCCAGTGCACAAAGCAAGGTCCATAAAGACGTGATGCATAAAGACAATCCCTGACCTCAACCCCATCTAACACCTTTGTGATGAACTGGAATGAATATTGCAAGCCAGGACTTCTCGTCTCACATAAATACTCCTTGTGGAAAACTTGTGGAAATTCTTCTAAAAAGAGTGGAATCTGTCATAGCCACAAAGGGGGGGGACCAACTTCATATTAAAGTCTATGTATTTGAATGCAATATCACCAAAGTCCTTGTTGGTGTAATGGTCAGGCGTCCCAGTACTTTTGTCCATTTAGTGCATATCTCCAGGAGAAAGGATGGTCCAGCCCAGAACGCCATGTGGGCTGTAGTACAAACATATAACCACAAGAGGGCGGAATACACCAACGAATCTGCAGAGGCTCACTCGTCTTGTTTTGCAAGTTGCACTTCCAACCTCAAAACGTAATTGTGTTCACGATCAAATAACGTTTGGTTGATTTTCGAAGTGAAAAACACACCAAAGTTAACGTAGAACGAACTTAAACGCGTCATTTCATTTAATGCACATTTTTATTAAATGCTGCATTTAACTTACTGGAAGAATAAACACATAAATAGTGTAAAACATGCACAGGCTACATTCTACATAGTTGTTTTCCATACCATGATAAATTCGTCATATAAACAGTACGAACCCAAAGCTAGTATAGATAAGGATTGTTAAGGTAGGTTTTCATATGGAGGCTGCCTCGGAAAAGCTAATAAGCTAAGATGACTTGTTGACAGACGGGTGCTGGCGAGAGAAGACCTTTTTCCTGAGTGGACGATGTATCAACATGTAAGTCATGTTAATAATTTCGATTTACTGTTTAAAACTCCAGCTAACATCAGCCAGAGTAATAAGAGTTGTCTAGGCATTAAAGCTAAGCTGTCAGGACACACACACACACGCACGCACGCACGCGCGCGCACACAAATATCATACAGTTTAATGTGTAATCATACTCTCCTTAGAAAAGAATGTAACACTGCCATGTACAATACTATAGTTGTCTATAGGGGTATAAAACCCCTTCAGCACTGAGAGTGGAACTGAACTGTGTTCTCTGGAGTTCATGGAGGAATATCCAATACCAAGAGCTCAGGATGTTTGTTATCCAGAACTAGTTATCCAGCATCATTACCAGACCTTTCTTGTGTCTTTGATGCAGTCAAACCCACACATCAAGTTTAAAGCCTTCCCTGGACAGTGGAGGTAAAGACCCTATCAATATCCTTTATTTTAGAAGTAAAAATGAATAAGCAGGTGACCACACACTTTTGAAGTTAAAGATTTAATATACTGACTGATGTCTCAGTAGAACTATCATATTATTCAAATTCAGAACTGTCTGCCTTTTTTCTCTTTGTCCAGGTGATGAAAGGAACGCCTGGAATGTGATTTTAGAATTATAGTACTGACATCATGATACTTGTTTTTCTACAGTCCTCTAGCTCAACCTGCTGATTCCAGAATTTTTCCACCTCAGACCTCATGAGGGCGGTCCTGTGAAATGAGCGCACAGAGAAGGTGTGCGCTCTAATATTTGTCCTGTTTGAGCTGTGGAGTCAATGTACCAAAAGCTTCAAATGTCAAACAGCCTCACCACAGAAACTGAACATGCAAATATGCTCATAGGACTGGCCAAGGATTGACAGGAGTGTATGTGTGTGTGTGTGTGTGTGTGTGTGTGTGCGCATGTGTTTTTTTTATGCCTGCATGTGTGAGCATTGGATGTGTATGTATGACAACAGCTAAAATGTTATTGTTCAGTATAAATTCATTTGTGGGAGACAAGTGAGATGGAATTTAAATTCAGATGTGCCATTTTAAATATTCAAATTTGTATCATCATACAGTACCCATGCATATGTAAATATGTTTGCATTTGGATCCAGTAAGTGAATGCAGTAATATATTCATTAGGGATGGGCATAGATTAATTTTTTTAATCTAGATTAATCTCATTGTAATATTGGAATTAATCTGGATTAAAATGGCTCATTTGAATTCCGCCGAAGGTCTGAAGCCCCCCCCAAAATGATTCCAATGCCTATTTTTATAGTGTAAACCATAAATATGCCTCCAAATGTTCTCCCAGATCACTTTAATTTCATTTTGAACTCAGTTTAATACATTACCCTTAAATAAAATGTACATATAAACCTGAGTCAGGAACGAGAGAGACAGAGTAAGAGAGAGCGAGAGAGAGAGACAGAGAGAGAGAGAAAGAGTAAAAGAGAGAGAGAGAGAGAGAGAGACAGAGACGATCCACACGCTCCGGAAAAGTCACGAACGAGAGAGAGAGCAAGAGAGAGCGAGAGAGAGGCACAGAGAGAGAGCGCGCGCGTGAGACAAAGAGAGCGACAGAGAGAGAGCGACAGAGAGAGAAAGAGAGCGAGACGCAGCGCGGTCCGGAAAAGTCACGAACGAGAGAGAGCCAGAGAGAGAGAGAAAGAGAGACAGACAGACAGACAGACAGGGAGAGAGAGTAAATCCGCGCTAAAATATCAAGGTGAAAGTCATCATAGCTTGCGTAGTATAGACCCAGCTCCCAACCCAACTTTGTTAATAAATTAACGGCGATTATTTTTTTATCGCGCGATAAGAGTCTCACATTAACGCAGCACGTTAACACCGATAACGGCCCACCACTAATATTCATATATTAATACAGTTATAACTATTAATATAGTTATAACACTTTTTCCTTGGAACAGCAAACATAAATTGAAAGACAAAATTATGACATCAAATTTGCATACACAATGCAATATTCACATGCAAAAGTTTGCTGGCATCTTCTCATCCAACCAAATTAAGGGTATTGATTGTCCCTCTTTTCTGCCTTTACTGCTCTGGGAAGACTTCAGACTAGATGAGTCATTGCTGGATTTCATGGCATTCAGCCCCAAAAGCAGAGTGAGGTGAGGTACTAATGTTCTGTGATGAGTTCTAGATCACAAATTCCACTCCAGCTCATCCCAAAGGTGATCCATCACTGCAGAGACTGATATTGGACATGGTGACCTGAGTCTTACATGTGGCTGCTTCAATGTGTCCCATTAAATTGGCATTTTTTACTGGAATCCGGTTCAATGGGTTCAGCTTATGAGGGTTCTCCACTGACTGGTACTAGCTCGGTTGGGTCCAACTCTACTCGCTTTTTTTGCTTTTCCATGACTAAAATCTGGTACCTGGTATACGGTACCATTCTTGGAACCACCTTGGCTGAGGTTCCAAGCATACTGAACCAATACTAAATGATTACATGCACATATTGGATGTTACTGATTGGTGGTTGCTATTGATTGTTACGCCAGTGTTGTTGTTGACTGATCCCAGACAAGCCAAGATAAAATTACCTCCCACACTTTAAGCCTTGTCTGGTGCCAATTGTCTCCGTTCTGTGGCAAACAGCCACAAACCAAGGATAAGAAATAAAAGCCCTCTGATTTCATCCATGCTGGCGATTGTAATGATGCCAGGTTGTTTACCTCAGCTTAGAGCGCTCCGCTCATACTAGAATGTTCAAAGTGAGATGCTTCTCAGAATGTTTGGTTGTTATAGCAACCAGCTACATGAAGGCAATACTTTAATTATAGTGGAAAACTGTAGGTCCGAAACCAAACTGAACAGAGTAGAGTAGAACTGAACTGAACCGAAACAAGCTGGTACCAGTCAGTGGAGAACCCACTTTAGAGTACCGGAATTCATGAAGCAGAAGGTTAAGCTGGAGGCTTTCGATATATAATGTAACCAGTGTTTGTGGAAATTATGTGCACATTTGTATAGAGTAAAAACTTTAGCTATATGAATTACATAAGGCCTAAAGATTGAGACTGATAGGTGTTTCACTTGTTACAATAGGCACCTTTTGATTTTTCTATTCTTAGGCTCATACTGGGTTTGATTCTGCAGAAGTTTGTTTTCCGTTAGGAGAGAGAAAGGTTCTCTCTTTATCTAGGCTAATATGTAAATCTGTAAAGGGCCCTAGGCATTGTGATATTGTGTTGATGTAATCAATATTCATGTGAGTTGATATGCATATGGATTACTACGCTGTGTGTGTATATGTGTATGTATGTATGTGTGTGTGTGTGTGTGTGCGTTTGTGCATGTATGTGCATGTGTGTGTCAGTCTTTGTGTGTGTGTGTGTGTGTGTGTGTGTATGTGTGTGTGTGTGTGTGCGTTTGTGCATGTATGTGCATGTGTGTGTCAGTCTGTGTGTGTGTGTGTGTGAGTTTGTGTGTGTGTTTGTGTGTATGCAAAGTGTCATACTGCAGTCAAGGTTCTGTGGGATCTGTCAGCAGTTCTATGCAAATAAGAACCAGTTAATGTGCAACTCATGAAAAGTGGCTTAGACGAGTGCCAAAGATAAACAGAGCAGGTTGATACGAAGTGTGAAAATACAGTGTGTAACTGTGTATACATGCATGCATGGCCAATCGTACAGGCTTATGATCCTAGGTGAAAACTAAAATGCACAAAAAATGCCATGGTCAATTAGTTTAGGGGGCTTTTAATACCATCCTTTAGTACTATTCATTACACATACCCTATTGCTAGGCTGCATAAGAAATGTCTGTTTAACATTATTATTTTAGTCCCATGCTTAACAAAGCCCTTTTTTTCTGCAAAAAAACGTATGTAATACTGACAACAATGAAATGGGGCAGATATATCATAAAATGAAATGCGTGAAGTATGTCAGAACAGCGGCAATTACAGTAAACCGTGAAATGCTGTACTAAACAAGATTGTTAATGTTTCAGCAATTAACATATTTTAAATGAACACAAAGACTCTTTAAACGAAAAGAAAGCAACAGAAATATGATAAATATAATAATGCACAGGTTCACATAGAGGTGCTTTATCCTTCTCTATCGTTCACCAGTCTATCTGTAACCCCTCCTTGTCCCAGCTGTTCCCTATGTCTGCCCTGTCACGCACACGAGGTCATGTGATTCTCCCGTGATTCTTCATTACACTCTGTTTCGTTTTACTCTAATGGTTATGTGTAATGTCTCATTTATTGTTCAGTGTCATGGTTTTTTGTCACATTTAGCATGTTTTTGGTCTTCCTAACTACCAAATCACTACAGATGGACAGACATACAAAACAATGGATCCAGCACATGTTCAGTTCTTGAGTGAAGTAGGTGACCAGGTTAGACCAGGGGGTGAGCTAGTCTACAGGACAGCCACAAACTATGCATACAGGCCCCTTCACGAAGTCAGGAATGAACATTTTGGCAGATCTGGTTGCAGCTGTCCTGAGGGGAAGAATGCCTCTCTCCCTGAAACACCATGTGGGGGATCCAGAGGTAGCCCATCCTCCTGAATCAGAATCAGAATCAGAGAACTTTATTTATCCCGGAGGAAATTGTTCAAAATCTGTACAATTGAAAGGTGCCTCTGAGAGGGTTTCCAAATTTGTGGCACCCGCTGCTGCTACAGACAATCCTTTGTCGCCAGTTACACCCCCAGTTACACACTGATTCTCTTTGCAGCTCTGGAGAACTAATTGTCACTGACCCTTCTTGAGGGGTCCACAGGTACCCTCGTCTGCTCCGAGGGGCTTCACATTTCTGCTGGCACCCCGTGTTGTTCCAGAGGGTTCCATGTCACTGCCAGTGCTGCCTGCTGCTCCTGAGAGCGCCGCATTGCTACTGATGTCCCCTGATGCTCCGGATAGTTCCGAGCAGTCGTCTCCCCTGCCTCCTTGTTCTGATCTCCTGACTCTGAGCCGCTGTCTGTCCTGTGTCCTGGTTTGTCGTCGGCCTCCCAGCCTTCTCAGGTAATGTTCCCAGGCCCTGATATTTTAAGCTACCTGTTTCTTTTCCAGTGTCTGTTCCTATTGAAGTGTTTAGGGTTCGTACGGGTGCTGGAAATCCTGGAAAATGCTTGATTTTTAATGTAGTGTTTTCAAGGTTAGAAAAGTGCTT
>JBBPDC010000156.1:11458439-11470531 GCA_037974485.1 Hemigrammopetersius urotaenia | reverse complement strand
TCCCTCCGTCAAAGTTAAATATATGTGCAATATAACCCTAGCTATACTCTAACAATAACTTATTTTCAGTGCAATATGCTTATCATAATACTGTGCAGTATATCTTGATGTGCAATACATTTCGATTCCAAATACCTCTTCTCTCTTGAAAACTGCATTTTTGTAATTTCACAATTCAATTTTTCTGATAAAGGTACTTAGACGTAACTGTTTATTCTACTTATTGTACAGAGTGTTCTAATTTTAACTTAAACTATATTCTCCTTAGTATACTCTTTATTATGGGTAAGTTGTACTATTTCTTTTCTTAATATATTTCTAGTCTGAGTGTATTCTATTATATATTCAGGTATTTTTATTCTGTATTGTTCTGTCTTGTGCGAGTGTGCAGTCGTGATGTGAACAATTTCCTCCGGGATAAATCAAGTTTTCTGATTCTGATTCTGTTGTACTGTGTTCACAATGGTTTTTGATTGGTGGTCCAATTTGTGACTGTTTTTAATCAGGCAGTACCGGGCTCACCATATCCCCGGACCAACCCGAGCTCACCGTGCCATTGAACGGCGACCTCTTCCTTCGCTGCCAGAGCGACGGCCCTGTGCGGTGGACGCGGGAGGACCGCCCGGGACGGAATCTCAGGGAGGAGCGCAGGCAGGGCAACACATCAACCGTCCATGTGTCCACAGCCACGCCAGTCCACATGGGCAGATATGTGTGCCTACAAGAACACTCGGGAGAGAAGAGCTCCATCTACGTGTATGTTAAAGGTAAGTGGAACTCTTAAGTGTGTGTGAGGATTGAGTCTGTATTTTCATGTGTGTGCGTGAGACTAAATGTGTGTAGTAAGTCGAGGTTATAAATGTTTGACATTCTGCATGTGTCTATGCGTTTTAGTGTCTGTATGTAGTTCTAACATGTCCACACTCTAAAGGAACTGATCGGCTGCATAGTCCAAGAAGTGCAATACACGCCAGGCTTGCACTCAAGCACGCACCCACACCCACTCATTTTTCTGCTTTTTTTTAAATCTCAAATTGGATCTGAGATGTTAGCTGTAGCGCCACTCCAATCCGCCAAGTTCATCATGCAATAGACACCATAACAACCACATTGTGCAAGTGAACGTCCATGTGCTCTTAGAATCTATACCTGTGCCATCAAATGTCACGTTCTGTATTGTGCCTCTGTTGTGTTTTGTGTTGGAGGGTACCTGCTCTCTCTCCCTCGTTTGGTCTATCCTGTCGCTGTGTACTCCATTCACTTTGCCTTTCTCTGTCATTCTCTTTTCTTGACTTTCCATCTTTCTCTTTCTCATGCGTTGTCATGTCTTAATCTAAGCCCCTCGGTTGTGTTTCATTGGTTTTTCATTTAGCCTTCCTCCCAGCAGATCCTGACAACGCCTTCAAGAGGTCATTAATAACGGATGTCATGGCAGAAACAGGCGATCACGCCTCCATTCCATGTCTGGCTACAGACCCCAGCATGGCCGACCTGAGATTGGAAACATGTGATGGGCGTCCCCTGCCTTCCGGGATGAGCTACACTGCCAGCACAGAGACGGGGATCACCATGAGCAATGTCCAGCCTGCCTACATGGGTTGCTATGTCTGCCTGGGATCCCTTAAAGGAAAGGCAGAGAGATCTATGGAATATCAACTCATTGTGCGACTAGGTGAGGAGGAGTGAGAGGCAGTTTTCGTCTCTTTCTGCTGCTCTTCTGCTTAATAGTCCACCTATATAAAGAGAGATGACTTCCATTCCTAATAGCTGATTCACTGCATTTACTTATTCACGCTCCATCTATATGCTTTACAAGACCTGGTCAACCTCATGAACTTTACTAAGATACAAGTCGGTTTTCTGAAAGTTTGGAATGCTTCATTTAATTGGAATCTTATTTATTTATGATATTTTTGTAAAATAGTTTTAAATTACATTTATTGCTGCTTCTCAATAAGTCGAGAAGTACCAGGTTTAGATAAGGTGTTAGAGCACAGAAGTCATTGACGTGTTGTGCCCAATCCCTCCAGGACCAACTGGGTGTCTTTGTTACTGATGTGATGGTAATCCTCTGTTTCGGTTTGTTTGGTTTTCAGTTCCAAATGCTACCCCACAAATTGTCCTGTATCAGCCCAGAAGAGTGCTTCTGACCCAGGGCCAGAGGCTCAGCCTTACCTGCTCCACCTCTAATGTGAACAGTGACATTAGGATCAGCTGGATCTACCCCACTGGAGTGGTAAGAACAGTTACATTCTCTTCTGCACATCTGCAATATCAAAACAAACACACACCACAGAATGTCCTCTCTGTATTCAACATAATAACTATATCATTATGAAGTGGCAGCCATCAGAGTGCACATAATTCCGCAAAAGCATTTAATTACTTTTGCTCTGTAGCAGAGTGTGGACATATTTCAACAGTTCTGCGGACTGGGATCTCGTCAGAGACACTAAATCCATTCCTCCAAACATAAGAACCCATAGAGCTTGCAAAGGCCAGACTTCCAGTAGGGTCCAAGTGACCCTTGCCACAGTCAACAGTATCTGAAAGTGTAGAATCATATTTCTGTATGACTCACTTTGTTTTTGAGACCCACATTGATGTAGATACTATGATACAGTAACCATGTGGGCAGCAGTTAGTGCAGCCAGACAGGCACACATATTTTTCACTGATTCTGAGGCACACATTTGTATTTCTACAGGTTGCGTCTGTGCAGCAAACCTCTCGTCTCTTGACTGAGCCTGTCTCACATAAACGCACGGCAACACTCCAAATAGCAACTGTAACGATGCAGGACACTGGAAGCTACCGCTGTGAAGCTCGTAACAGCAGAGGGATCAGTGCAGAAACAGTTTGGGTGGATGTTTTCAGTAAGACTGCTTGTTATACAACACATACAAACAATAAAACCTGAATGTTTACAGTGTAATAAGGTATACTGTAATATCAGCATTACGTTCCATGTCAAACAGACATGTTCTGAACTTGTACAAGGGCGACTAATTAATGGTTTCGGATGGATGGTGCTGACAGAAATAGGAAAATGTTTCAGAACAGCTATGCACAAGGGAGGCTCAGCAATGGCTGGGAGCTATGAGGCCCACAGAATACTTTCGATTTTGGCTGTTACTATAACTCAGAGTCACACAATTTTGTGGGTTTTTTTTGTGTGGAGTCTTAACTGACGCATGTGGTACTTTCGGCCTATCGAATAAGCTTTAGGTTGCTTAGTTACAGCGTCACTATAGAACAGGTCTGACTTCAGATATTCTGACACCAGTCACTTAATTTTGCTCTCTCAGATAATAGGTTTCATCGTCCAACCTTGTTCCAGCTCTAACTAGTCAGAATTGAACCTGTTTTGTGGTGTGTGGCACTGTTTGTATGTTTAGCCTGTTCAATCAGTCAATGTTAAGTTATCCATGCAGGCTAAAAGTGTGAGCACCACAGGACAGGTCTAATTTC
The DNA here is from genome assembly GCA_037974485.1 of Hemigrammopetersius urotaenia. Lineage (NCBI taxonomy): Eukaryota > Metazoa > Chordata > Actinopteri > Characiformes > Alestidae > Hemigrammopetersius > Hemigrammopetersius urotaenia. Next base: position 11,467,060 of record JBBPDC010000156.1, on the reverse strand, counting down.
ACATTTATGTCCCTCCCCTATTGCCCCACTTTACTCCTTCGATATCTGAGTCACTGTCATCTCAACATGTTTTGTGGTGTCTGGAACTATTTTCATGCTAGCTATGCCAAACAAAACCTAGCTCATTCCAAGTTATCAGCAGTGTTTACTATTTGCCATTTGCATGGGGGGATGGGTGGTGGCCTAGTGGGTAGGATACTTGCCTCTGGACCAAGAGGTCATGGGTTCGAAACCTACCTTCAGCACCACTGGATTCCTGAGCAAAACACTTAACCCCAGGTTGCTCCAGGGAGTTAGGGAATGGAAGTCGCTTTGGACAAAAGCGTCTGCTAAAGGCACATAGACAGTATTATTGAGTGGATAGAAAAATTTGGAGCCCAAACTAAATTTTTTGAAAATAATGCAGGACAAGACGCCACAAAAATGACATGAACACCTTCTCGCCACTTATTGTCCTCTTTGCTCTTGTGAGATTGACTCAAAGTTTAGAATCCACTGTCCTTATCTTATCTCCAGCGCTATCTGAAACGTATACAGGTTAAAATGCCATTCTAATCAGTCAAATGGTATTTTAAACATGGAAACCTGATCCTGCCTTAGAAAGAGCTGAATTAGGAGCTGAATCTGGCTGAACAGAGCATGGGTATGTGTGTGTCTTAGGTAAAGGATTCATTAACCTGACCCGTGTCGAGAATGGGACGTGGAGGGTGCGGGAAGGAGAGAGTTTACTACTGCGATTGGAAATGGAGGCTTACCCCAAACTGCACTCTTTCTCCTGGACCTACAACAGACAGCATCTCACCAATACAACTGACCATGTCATCATCACACACTCAAATGGCCACAGGTACAATACGCATACATCATATCAGTTAAATCTGTCTCAGTGTATCTGCAGCAAACCTAAACAGTAACTGCTTGCAAAAAATATCTTGCATTATTGTAATCAAAAGAAGTAATTAATAGTGATTTATAAAGGTTTTCAGAAATACTGATGACCATAGTCCTGTATTAACATTATTACAGTTGACTGATGTGCAAAATCTCACACAGACTTTTGTTTTTTTCTCTTCAGCTATAGCAGCGAGTTAAAGCTGGTACGTTTAAAAGTGTCCGAGAGTGGAGTCTACACTTTTATGGCCACGAATGGTGACGCGACAGTCCATCAACAGTTTGAAGTTCATGTGATAAGTAAGTTAATGTACTTACGCAGAAGAGCAAATATTTGACTTTTCTGTCATATGAAAGGGACCAGTGGGCAGTTTGTTCTGCTTCATTTAGTCAGGTTTTTTTCTCAGCATTGTTTTTCTCTGTTTACCACGGCCATAGAAAAGAATTCATTAATTGTTGTAGTCAGTTTCAACCATAAGCCTGTTCTTAACTGTACAAAGCAGCACTGAGCAAACAGTGAGAAGTGATCATCATATTTTAACTTTGACAATTGTTTCTTTCACTATTAAACCGTGTTTTAGGCCCTCTATTATACAGAGTATTTGGCCAACTCAGTCTTATAAATATGATTTGCTCTATTTTATGATAAATTACTGTAAGTACTAAAAAAATTGTATTGTAGCTGAAAACATTATTATTTGAAGTTTAGTGAACCAGTTTTTCTTACAGCATGCCGTTGTTTTCCATGTGTCGACCAAGTCTCATGTGGAAACAAAATTGAAAATGACCAAATTCTTATTAAGCTTATTTTTTTCTGTACTGCTAAGCATTGATAACCAAATGACCACTGGTTTGATTCTCAGGTAAGCCAGCAATTGTGTCACACGAAGGACCAGTTGATGGACAGGTACGCTGCGTGGCTGAGGGTTATCCTACACCTCAGATCACGTGGTATTACTGTGATCAGCCTTACGCAAGGTAGGAACCCACCTTTGGAACACAGTAATCACCCCCTGTTTTGTTGTAAAATTAAGGGTGAGTGTTGTTTGTAGAACATCACACCGCACACTGAACTATTTGGAAAGCCTTTTTGTGAATTATCTATCATTTTAATATATATAAAACTATTAAAAATGCTTCTCTTTTGAAGGGTCAGCATATTACATATTACAGAAGCATAATGTTCAAGTGCATTAAGGTTAAATTGTACCTTAAAGTGCATGTTAAGATATTTTGGTTTCTTTTTGTAAGGGACTAGTGCAGGTCCACTAGCAATGACATTTTACACCTTCTTTATATAGCCGAGGTGAGCCATCATCATGACGTTGCACAGATTAGCTAATCGGCTAACATGATGTTTGACGATTGGACAGAGCGGATTAACTCTGCCATTGGTGGAATGAAGTAATTTGACTCTCTTGTGATTGCAACGGTGAACTTGTGATTGGTTACTGACAGCCATGTGATGACATGGGAACAGTGGGTTCTTTAGGGGATGACACAAGGCAGAATGAACACCTGGTGTCCATGGAAACACCAATCCATATCTTAGCAGATAGTGAGTCATCAACTATTGTCCAATCACTTCTTAAGCATGATTATGTCCATCCAGGATAAACTACTCATCCACATCCCTGCTCTGGATCTTTTTGGATCCTATTGAGCGATTTAGGAATTATTCTTATTTCCATGCATTATTTGTGTAGATGTATGTAGGAACAAAAATCCTTATCAACTAAAGAAATATGTCGTTTTAGAAGAAAAGCATTGCTGAAGACAGCTTTTGCTCATCTATCATTCCTATACCACAGATGTGGAATGCTATACCTTAGGCTGTTGTTTATCTTAAGCACTATGGTGTTTGTGTTTTTAAACACAGACTGTCCAGACTCCTGGAATTTGGTGTTTTGCTTCAAGCTACCAATGTAATAATTTGTCGGAGAGAGAGTCATGCGTTATTTTGATTCTAATACAAAACTTAGTCAGAAAATTGCTTGCTTTACATGTTACTATCATTACTGTAATGAAGTCTGTAATGATGCATTATCATGGGTTTTTAATTAACTATATTAAAATGTGCAAAGCGCAGACATGTTTATGGAACAATGTTTTGTGGACTTTTCCAGCTCCTGTCAGAATTAGTGTCCCACTTTAAACGCCATAGTCACACATAATGACTGGTAAAGTAGCCAATTCATTTGAACAGAAAAGGATGTGACATTATGAATCTGGAAACAAAAAACAGTAGGGTGTCCTGTGGTGTCCTAATATCAGTCAAAGTTCCAAATTATTTCCATGTTACAGCAGAGCTGCCCCTACTTTTTTGATTTTTGAAAGTATTTAATCCTGAACTAAACTGAAAAGGACTTTGCTAATGATCCGAGTTTAATAAGGCTGCACACCAAGCTACGCTTGACTCATATCTGTTGTTGTTTTGGAAATTGAGGTAATTTTGGAAATATTAAATTAGGGTGTGTCCGAGATCGCACACTGAGATTTAGTGCGTAGTGCACACTGCGCACTGCCTTCTGTAGTGCGCACTGCTGTGCCGATTTTCTGGCCGATTTTAGTGCAGCATCCGGGTTCTTTCAGTGACTGAGCTTTAGCTCGGTTTTCAGTGTCAGCGCGCTACGCCCTAAGATCGTGCACTAAAAGTGTGCAAGTGCGCGGTTTCGGACACACTGTCTCTGCACAGTTCCTGGCACCACTGAATTGCACTTACATTAGCAGTTAGCTAATGCTATCATGCTAAAGTTGTAAAATAACACCCTGAGGTCCCACAACATTCTGAATATCTTATCTGCCTAATCCAAATAATGTTGAGAAGATGTTTTTGATTGTTGTTGTGTGCTTTACTGAATGGGCATTCGACATGTGATACCTCAGGTGTTCTAATTTATTGAATGCCACCCAAGAGGAAGAGGATGTCGTCACAGTTACCATGACCAATCCACCCTTTGGGAAGGGAGCGGTGGAGAGTCGCCTAAATATCACCAAGAACAATTACCCCACCCTGGAGTGTGTGGCTTCAGCCGACGGTGAGATCGTCTACACATTGTTCTCCATCAGTGGTGAGTACAGACACAGACATGCCCAAACAACACACATACATTTCACCTTAGTTCTGGAATCCTACTGAGGGGAGCAGGACCCTGTCTGGCTCCTGGAAAGCACTTTCATGCTTCTGTGTTAAATGTTTTTTGTTTCGTTGAATGTTTACACTTCACTGCGTCTAATTAACAGCTTGTAACAAGTAACATGCTTGTCAGTAGGACTGATGCTAATTGAGAGCTGGCGGGAATCTGTGTATATTATGCAACTGAAATCATGCTGATTGATCCTCTTTGGCTTCCACTCAGCGCTGGTTTTCTGTTTTGGGTGAGGTTTTCCTGAAGGCGTGACGGTTTTGCAGTCATTTGATCCAGTGCTGACAGTTTCTTGCCCTTTTTTAGAATCTCCTGCTGTGCTAGGTGTAGTTCTGTTACAAACTGTGTACTACGTTGGAATAGGGTTTTCAAAAGAATCGATTTTCAGATACTAATCGATAGTAAAATTTAGTGTCGATATCAATTAACACTGGTATCTATACTTTCAATGCCAATTTTGCAGCTGCCGGTTCATGGAAATAGCCGGCAGACTACAACAATTTTTAACAGGCATTGCAGTGGGCAGCCCCTCCCCTGGCTACCTGGAGGACCCAGTTTACAATACAGCCCTGTAACTCCGCTGGGGAACCAAGCGAAGGGAAATCTTACACAGACTCTCATCTAGTCTTGCTTTCTCAATGAAAATTATGACTAAATATTGTCGTCAACGAACATTTACCACAAGACAAAAACGAGACGGGATGCAGTGTAAATATAGAGTGTTGGGATGCAATGGCAATACTGTATAGTGCCAGCAAGAGAGAAATGACACACACACACACACAGCTGAACCTAAATTGTTCTGATTTGGTTGTGTAGACTATATTTGTTCAGGAATAATAATAATATTCAGGTACGTTCAGGCCAACACACTGAGGGTGAAGACTTTTGCCAGTTTTACAAATGTGGGTTTTGTAGCAATAGACACATACCAGGGGGCTTAGCCCCCAGGGTTGTAGGAAGGAATTAGCGTGTATGGAGGGCTGAAAACTTCACCAAACCTTTCCTCTCACTTAAGGAAACAAGTAAAGTTAAGCAGTGAACAGTTATGGACACTCTTAGTATTGTTGTGTTTAACTGAGTACAAACAGCGCTACCAGAGAAATATTACTGAACGGGCTCCGGTTGCTACTCGCTAACAAGCAGCGCCGTGTAGCTCCGCCTGGGTCCTAATGCCCGCCTGCTACCTACAACAGCTTCAACAGCCACTACATCATTTTAATTCAATAATGATGGCTAGACTTATTATTTTTTATTTCAGTTCATAGTCTTGTTTCTATTTGTAAATCTGCACTCAGTGATAATGAAATATTTTGAATGAAATATTTGGATATATAATTTAAAAATAGTAGAATAATTACTATATTTTAGGGGGACTTGGGATCACTTCAGCCCCCCAAAAATAGACCTAACAACTTCATCCATGACACATACATTTATTTGATGTTGTCACGAGCCGGGCTGTAAGACCCGGACTCGGAACTACTGACAGAGCAGGCAGACAGAGATCCATCCTTCGGGTACTTTATTCACAGGCTTCAGACAAAACATAAAGGGCGCGAGGGCCACAAGAAAACAAAACATAGACCTAAGTTTAGGCGATGGGCTCATGGTGACTGTCACCATGAGCCAGACTTATGTAGTGGGCAAAATCAGGAACAAAACAAAACAGCTGAAATCAGGAAATAAACATACATGTCAAAATAAAAGCCCTAACCGAACCAGAACAGAAAAGACAGAACTAAACAGAAAAATAGTGGCCTCTAACGGCCACCAACCGTAAATTTATGTACGTGTACTTCTAAGTTCTAACATGTTTGGTTGACAAAATATATGTAGTAAATTCAAATCAAAGTGTCTTCCATGTCTCGAATGGATGTACAGTATTCTTGAGTTCATAAGGTAACAATAACATAATAATAAAATAACCTTGTGAATTGTGAAATAGTTTTGACTAAAAGAAAATTTAGATTTGATCTATTTTACTATCTACTATACTTATACTATATTGACTGGGTTAAAAAGAATTGCATCACTAAAAAAGAGACTAAAATACAACTTTAATTGACTAACTGACTAAAATAGTTGTGGATAATTCTGACTAAAATAAGACTAAAATGCTCAGACTTTTAGTTGACTGAAACTTGACTAGACTAATAATTAAAATAATACATTTAATTTATAAAGTGCTTTTCAAAATGCCCAAATACCCCATTTTGAGTAGACAAAGAAAACTGAGCATTTTGTTTGTCTACTCACACTTTAATTCTTTGGTTTAAAAAGTTCCTGTGTTTGTTTTTTCTCCCCCTGTAGTATCAAAAATAGTATCAAGTATCGAATACCATCTTTAATATCGGTATCAAGTTTGAAATTTCAGTATCGGGACAAGCCTACATTGGAATCACGGTCCCTTCTGCGTCATTATTAGACTTCATTATTAGTGTGATTGTGACAGACACATTACTGTTCTTCTTAGGTTTTATTTGTATTATTATTATTTGGCACCTCTTCTCCTCCTTCACATTTTTGAAATATAGTAAAGGTTCTGGCGTTAAAACATCCGTTAATATAACTTTTTGATCAATTGATCAGAGGCCATGTACTGATCATTAAAAAAATATTTTTTTTGTTGAGTTATCGCTGTAATATATGGGGAGTGATGGCTTACGGCGTGTCAGAAAGACAGTCTATGATGTCAAAAGGCCAGAAAAGAACAGAATTTGGAGAAACACAAATGCAGAACACACAGCAGACTCACAGACTTCAATACACTAATGCTCAAGCCAGTCGTAAAAGAAAGATTTTTGTTATAGTTCAATTGAAAATACTCAGTCAGTGAATGTGGCTTCGCATCCTTTACCATAAATGGCTTGGTAAGAGCCAGCAGGTTCTCACTCCTCGCTGTGGTATAGCGGTAAAGCACCAGGCACTGAATCAACTTTTTCTTTTTGACTTTTTTTGCCCATCACTGCTTATACGCAATCTCATTTTCTCATAGAAATGCATTTAGTTTGTACTTTGTACATTATTTTTTAATTTAGCTTTATTGAGTTATGCTTCATTGTATTTCTCTCAGGTTTAGTCTGTTGCATGTCTGGTCTGGCCTGGGCCATGGCTGCCAAAGAACGTTTAGCCCCATCTGCTCTTGGTTTCCCAATAATTGTTAAATGTCTCACAAAGGAAATATCCCAGATCTGCTGCTCTCTTCTCTTACCTGTTGTTTGTGCCATGTATAGCCTGGGTTACTGCAGGTAATCTAAATCATCTGGACATTGCAGGGCGCCACCCCACCCCACTATTTTTTGCTTGCAAAACATTCACGCTGCTTGTAGTGAACCTTTCCAGGGTTAGCAGGGCAGAAGCATTGGGTTAAACAATATGTTATATAAACAGAGGTTCAGGGGTGTGTCGTCTGTAATCGTGTGTCTTTTGTAAACACAGCATCACTAGTAATGTGTAAAGGATAATCCTCCAGGGGTTTTGCCGTTTTCTGGGTTTCTTGATAATCTAACAAGCATCAGTAATGTGTGTATATGCTGTGGGGTGAAATAAAGTTCACTGTTGTCTTTCACTATGGTTTAACTAGATTTTATTGCAGCATCTGACATTCCGACAGATGTTTCGAAAACCTTTGTGAGATGGGGGACTTTGTTATGCCCAGGGGCTCTTGGTCTTGAGTCTGGGTTGGGATGGAGCACTTGGGAGCGCTTGAAGGGGTGGGGTGGAGAGAACCTGCGTGCCTTTTGCCAACAACATTTTCCATCTCCTGTGGTGTCATGCTAGGGGATTGATTGCCACTGTGGGGCTCACACTAACCTATGCAACGGAGCTAGGTGTGTTCACGAGGATGATTACATGTGTCTGGACAGAGAGGATCATATGTAGGGCCTCTGTTTTGGACACAGTGGGACAATGGAGGGAGGGACAGAGAGAGAGAGAGAGAGGGAGGGAGGGAGGAGGGAGGGATGCAGAGCAGGGTGGTTAAAAAGCCAGTGACAGGTTTACAGGGGATTACTTCCTGCAGAGTCTGCATTCTCTGATTTGAAATGGAGAGAAAGCTCCTTATGGCTAAAGAGCTTATTACACCTCAGAGTACAAAGCAGAAAAACAATAACACACACACATACACACACACACACACACACACACACACACAGTACAGAATCCAGTAATAGTGCCACGATTAGGAAACGTGTAAAAAGTCAACAAGCCATTGTCACGCAAAGCTGCCACTGACTGCAGTATATCTGTAATTTGTGTATTATGCTCACCATATCTAACATCCACCGTATCTAACATGATCCAGACGATATGCTGTTTTGTGTGACCACTAATACCTTTATATATTGTCCACTTTTCTCATTGTCTGCTTTCTCTGTCTTTCTTGTTCCTTTCTTGTTTCTTTAAAAAAAAAAAATAATAATGTATATATATATAAATTTATTTATTTATTTATGTTATCCAAGACATCAATAGTATATTATTGTTCCTTTCATATATATATATGTATATATATATATATATATATATATATTAGGGCTGTCAGTAGATTAAAATATTTAATCGCGATTAATCTCATGTTTG
>JBBPDC010000156.1:11433880-11444099 GCA_037974485.1 Hemigrammopetersius urotaenia | reverse complement strand
ATAGTAAAATGTGAAATATTTAAAATGTGCAATAGTAAAATGTGCAATAGTAAAATGTGTAATATTTAAAATGTGCAATAGTAAAATGTGCAATAATAAAATGTGAAATATTCAAATGTGCAATACTAAAATGTGCGAGTACTTGTATTTAAAAAAATCAAACAAAAAAAATCCTTTGTAGATAACCCTCTTGTACAGTGATATTTATATCTTTATATATCTTTATATTTTATATACTACTAGTAGATTGCTTTATTCTCTGCTTTATTTTCCTGTCTTTTATACCTATCAAAAAATTTAACCTGACTCGAGAGCTTTGCACAAGAATTCCAATGTGCATGGACTGCTGGTCTCATGCACAAATGGCAAATAAAAATCTTCAATCTAAATGTAAAAGTATTAAAAATATCTAGTCATATTTTTTTCCCCCTTCATTGCTCATTGCAATGTGAAATTTCTGTTCAGTCAATGATACGTTCACATTTGTAGGTAAAAGAGGAATTGTTTTAATATGGCTTGAATTTGATGAGCTTAATTAATTATGCAACTGTAGTATCTAACAAGACAACAAAACCCTTTATTAGCCCCAAAGGTGGGAAATTGGCAAATCTCATAGTGTAATTATGCAATTGTGTAATTAAATGTATGTAATTACATTTAATTACATTTGTGTATGTTGATGCGCCAAAATCAGTGAGTTTAATTTTGCAAGGCCATTTTGCAATCTCTCTTAATCCCTTATAATAACTATATATCACTTGCTGTTTTGGTTACTCTGCATGTAAGACTTATGTAAAGACTTGTTCTGACTAGCTGCCCCATATCAGTCTGGGCTGAAATTCTCTTTTAGCACATAAGGGCAGAGCAAAAATGCTGTACAATGAATAAGTGCACATATGTAATTATCTTTAATTACAGATGATTAGCTTCGATTTCCAGTTGTATGATGATGACCAATATCAAAATTGTTTATATTCATTATTAGCAACATTAGTAATTTGAGCTTTATTCTGTGGCGTACATGCTGCAGTACCTTGATCATCCTGTGCCGGGTTTAAGACGCACTCTCCTCCCAGTCCAGAGCAGACCGCCGTGCCAGTGCAGATGTCCAGTCGGGTTGTAGTCCCCAAACCCAGGTCCCCCTCGTTCAGTTCCTCATCCATTCCCCTGCTCTGCCTCAGCCGCGGCCTGGACCTCTGAAACAGCATAGAACAAGAGTGTACATCAGCATATAGGACATCGTCAGCACATTATATTGATATTCTGGGACATGAGAAGTTAATTATTATGAAATACACACATCTGATCTAATACATACCAATATCACAGAAACTTAACAATCCAACAAAAAATCTCAAAATGTAACATTCTGCTAAATTTACAGCATTATTCAAGTAAAATTTTTAGCAAAATATTTACAACACAGACCATTACATCAACAGGAACTTCAATGACATTGCAGCTATAACAACTTCCACTCTTCTTGGAAGGCGTTCCACAAGGTTTTTGAGTTTTTGTGGGAATTTGTGCCCATTCATTCTTTAGAGCAGCGGTACCCAACTTTTTTTGCGCCACGGACCAGTTTCATGTAAAACAACAATTTTCACCAACCGGTATAGATACAACTAAAAATAAAGTACAAAGAAGCTCCCCTGTCACGGGGGGCCGGGGCCGTGAAAAACGAGATACAGCTTACAAACAAGGGATGTGAGGCAAAAATGAGGTGATGGACTGACACAGAATGGCAAATAAACAGAACTTAAATACAGACAGTCATAGACACAGAACACAAAACACCTGAAACCAAAACACATGACACCAAACAGACCAGAGAATCAAAATAAAAGTCCCCAAAACATAACCCAAAACAGTGGCCCTCACCGGCCACTGGCCGAGCCGTTACATCCCCAAATAAGTTTGTTTTTGACTCAGTTTTGCTAGCTTGTGGGCTACATTTTTGATGTACTGTCACGTGACCAAGACAAAATAAAATTGTTGTTACAAAATAAATTTTTTTTTATTCTGGCTTCACAATATTGAAAAGAGCCTTCTAGAAGCTGTGTCCACAAAGTTGGAAGCATGGCGTTGTCCAAAATGTCTTGGTATGCAGAAGCATCACGATTTCTTTTCACAGGAAGTAAGGGGCCTAAGCCAAACCCTGAAAGCCAGGCATGTCCCAATACTTTTGTCTATATAGCGTATCTAATTCAAGCTTTTGACTGAGCATTTGCCATACATGCATTTGCCATAAGCTTGAGTTGATATCAACTATCTTCCAAAAAGAAAAAAGAAAAAAATGCTGTGTCATTGGTACGGGGGTGTATTGCCCTTTAACTCCGATAGCTTAAGGCTATGCTAAAACATCAAAGTACATGTCTACATTTACACAACGTCATTAAAGGTAAGCTATATACGGTTCATTAACATTTTCTATGCCTGCAGTTGCAGAATTTAGGTTAGGCTGAATTACTATTTTGGTACTGAGTTTTGCTCTTGGGGGGGTATTGAGAAAGAGCTGCGACAGAGAGTGGATGCATACTTTCAATGGAAGGTTGTTTACAGCCTGGTTGGGTTTATCTAAAGCCTGCATTCTTGATGATGTGTCAGTTTTTTTACTGGCTAGTCTAAGAATGTAAATGTGCATACACTGTTTTTTATATTGTTTATATATTTGTTATTACCAGCTTAGGTACCTTTTGTTAGATTTGGAACACAAGGAACAGAAACATTGTTCAGAAACATACGGGTTCCGCCTCATGCAAACACATTCGTTCATATCAAAGCCCTGAAGCGGAGCTATGTTGAATCATAAAGACAACACAACACAGATAACATCGATCCATTTAAATCACTATATTAATCCACTAGTCATTAAATCAACCAAAGAATCAGGTACAGACTAGCAGCATGAAATACGCAGAGGTTAAACCCTCAGTTACAGAAGCCTTAGTTCATGTTTTCTCATTGGATTGTTATAATGCTTTAGGTTTAAAAAGGATTTTTGAATCGCATAAACAATCAAAATGCCCTCTGTCTCTAAACCAATGGTACACTTCCAACAGGCGTTTAGATCCTTGAGTAGTATGTACAGGCATTGCTGTCTTTTGACTGAGGCCACTGTTCTTACATAACAGCTCTAACCACATCATAGTGGCTCAAAGTATCAACCTGAGATCAATGGGACCACGTCACAGACATTACACTCTTTTACTGGCCTGCGAAGGGGCACGGCTTGTTTACCTTAAAGGGGCTGTACTCTCCACGCTTACTCTTCAGATAGCTGGAAAGGTTTCCATGCTTACAGTACTCCACTATCACCATCAATGGGCCTGAGAGAGAGAGTGCACATGACTCAAACATAGTTTTTTTAACAGGATTTGTGCTGATTTAAACCATTTCAATCATGTAAGTGCCAGTTCTAAAGTGCATTTTGCAGTGCACACTGATGATGTTCACAGTAAAAGTAACTGTGGCCCATTAAATAAACACTCTTGCGCACTTCCTGAGGAACAATATGTGCGTACTGAATGTGCCTTCACGTAGCAAAGACAGCAGCAGAATAATGGGAAATCTGCGCCCTTAAAGAGTGTGGTTTAACCATTAGAAGTTACATATAAACAGCATAAAGCAAGTATAGGCACAACAACAAAAATATTATTTATGACTTTTCTCTTAAAACTGATATTCTGTTCGAAGTCCAGATGAGAAACTTTTGATTGATATCACACTGGAGTGTGTTTTAGAAGAGTTAGAGATATATTATTTATATAAGGAATTGGTGAAAATCGGAACACGGAAAGAAATAAGTGAAAGCTTTTAATTTGTAACATAACGCTTTAATGAATGTGTAAAACTCGTCTATTACAATAGTATACCATTATGAACCCTAACCAATAGAACTGTTTCACAACAGTGACATGGACTCACCTCCTGGTTTGGTGCAGGCACCCAGCAGGTTGACCACATTGAGATGGTGACCAATATGGATAAGAATCTTCAGTTCAGACATCAAGGCACGGTATTCACTGGAGGTAGCACCTTCTGTAGATGTGGAGAAATATTAGACAGATGTTAGTGAAAGTGAACATTCTGTGAATAGACCACAGCACACAGTGTGAACAGCCCGAAATTCCGCGTTTAACCCATTCACCAAGTGAAGCAGGGGGCAGCTACAAACACAGCGCCCGGGGAGCAGTGTGTGGCGACGGTACCTTGCTCAGGGTACCTCAGAGGTGTCTGGCGGTCTTGGGAATCGAACCCGCGATTTTCTGATCACAGGGCAAACACCCTAATGCCCTAACCACTAGGCCACCAGCTTAGGTAGGCCTTATGATGTGGTGAAGAGTTTTAGAGTAAGATTTTGGGAGATCATTGCCAGTTGTTTCTTCAAGCCTATTCAATTACAATCTAGCAGGAGTTTAGGATGAGATAAGATCATTTGCATCATTGTTACAGCAGTAAAGTTGACAGATCAAAAAAATACACAACATACAAATTATATGTATATATATATATATAAGCTTTATGAAAATTGAACCATGAAACTAAACTGCTCCTTAATAGCTTTCTTTCACTGTTAGTCATGCCATGCTCCTCTGAAGTGTGAAAGAAAAATACTTGCCTTTAAGCATCTTCACTGCTACTGTGGTGCAGGTGGTGGGCTTCTCAATGCCAAAGGCTGCCGCCTCCACAACCTGACCAAACGCCCCTCTGCCCAGTGGCTCCCCTACAAACACGCAGCCATTCAGAATTATGCCCACATTCAGCCCCTCAAAGTTACAGCTCAATCGCTACTGCACTGCTATTATTTCATTGTTACTTGATTGACATGAAGATTGTGCCAGATCTGCAGCCCAGTTATGAGTTTAAAACACAAAACTCACCTAGTTTAAGTCGCTCACGGGGGAACTCCCACTTGCTGGCGTCATAGGTGAGTCTCTCACAGTGCTCATCCATGGGCATGTCCTCCGAGTCTAGGATGATTGACAGGTAGCCTGTTTTCATCTCACCATCAGTGGGCTGTAAGCCACAGACAACAAAAGATAAACAGAATAAAGAATGTTTGCATGAGGAACTGGAATAAGAGAATAAGTGAGAATTAATAAGTAGCTGTGTCTCAAACGGCATTATGTCTGCAAACACTAACCATTTCAAGTGCAAGTAATATGAAATCAGATTTGTGCAAAAATGTTCAAACAAACCTTTTATATATCAAACAAAATTCATTCAATATTCATTCTCGCCTGTCAGACTTTCAATTTCGCTGCTAGTTTTTCAGTTTCGCTGCTGGCTTTTCAGTCACTCTGCCCCGTTTTACGTTTTCGCTGCTTGAGGATTCGTTTGCAGTGCACAAGATCAATTCTACGATTAATCAATTGTAAGTATTGATCAAATATGTTCATTATGCTGTGCTAGATCTTGTGCACAAATCTCAAATCTCATACGTGATCCTGACTAGCGGCAGTTGCTGCTGTCCGTCTTAGAAGCCCGCCTATCAAAAAAAAAAAGCCTGCATATCTCGCAGAGTTTCGGGGGGCGGACCTGTCACTCAAATACCAGCTGGCAAATGAGACAAAGCCCTGCCCACACGAGAGAACTAGCAGCGAAATTGAAAGTCTCACAGGAGAGAATGAATTTTGAATGAATTTTGTTTGATTCTTTTTTGCACAAATCTGATTCCATACATGTAGTGCATTCGCCCAAAAAATGAAACCGGATAAATTGTATTGCTATACCTGGCTGGTGTACTACAAATATATGCCCAACATGGATATAGAATCTCATGTAATTTGTGATAAAAGCAACAGATAATAGCATTAATAATATCCAGGCTGTCTGACATGGATTTTTCTATTTCTTGGGGAGTTACTGACACTGTGGCCTGTGGTTTGGTTTGCTCAGAGTTTTTAGTGGTGGATGGGAACTGATAATGCCTCATTTAAAGTATTTTCACAGACTGGTGTTTAAGAGGACACAGTCTTTGTTGAGTCAATTGTGATTTCTAAGTTGGACATATAACCTATAACCTCATGACATGTGTGGAAGTGTGAAGCCTGATTCCCTGCTCAAGCAGTCATATCACTCCTCTGGTGTTAGGCAGGGCCTCTAACATTACATTCTGTTCAGTTTAAATCTATTTTTGCAGCTCTTTGAAATGTATTGAATGCAAACACTCATTACTGTAGGGCAATAAGAAAAACAGGCTGATACACATATTTTTTCTGTTTAAAATAAACCTTTTGCATGGAGGCTATGCAGGCTCGATTTAACAATGTGAGGTACCCCACAGTAATTTGTCATTTCAGTTTGGGTATGGTGTAAGACTGTAGCACACAGTGAATAAGTGAATAAGTTGGTAACATGACTGTGGGCACATTCACACGAATTCCGTGCCCTGTACAAGCTCCAGCGGGTCATCGCTCCAGCGTTAATGAGCCATCAGCTAACGAATACAGCATCTATCAGGCTGTCTGTGCACACTCAGAGCCCACAGATACGCTGGGGCCCAGGGTGGGGGCTCTATGAAGGGGAAGAATCAGGGGAGCACTTCCAGAAACACACAAAAGACAGAGAGAACGCAGGCCTGAGCAGTCACTTCAGATCAGTCAGAATGGGCCAAAGAGAGAGAGAGCATGTGAGGCAGAAGAGAAAAAGAGAAAGACATCGTTACCCGTTTCCTGCTGCGTATGACGAAGACAATGAGGAGCCAGAAGAACATGGCAATGACCACAGCACCAATTGGCACAATCAGCTCCACGTTCATCTTCTCCTCAGCACCTAATTTACACACAAACATACCCGAGGACACTCATAGGTCAGTCAGCTAAAGAAAAATGATGCATTGAATATTAAAAGCCTTTCTGTAATACAAGGTCAACAAAATAACAAGATTCAAACATGCGTATAATTCAATGATTAATGGAAATTAGAAGAGATATCATGTTTAAAACAAACCACTGTCTGACCCGAACCGGTAATCACAGCAGTTTGAGCTTTCAGCAAATATTATGCATGTATCAGTGACCCACAAAGCAGGATAAATGTGCTTATAATGTGCTTTTGATTTACTCTGATAAATATTTCTACTGGCCTGAAATTTGAGGAATGTGCGTCTGGGTTGTTTTGGCAAATACAGGCACGGACAGCCAGGAGGAACCAAGTTTACAGGAAATATTTGTTGCCGGTGGGGGGATTTATAGTGGCTGCGTCTCCGTGAGGAATTGTGTGCTGACCTGATATTTTATCTAACGAAAATAAGCATGTATGGTCTCCAGTGACGAAGAGCCAAAGACAACCTGTGGGAACTGACTGACCTGCTCAGAACAGTAGGTGAGAAGTAGCCCTGGATTTGCTAGCAGTGTTTGGAAAATAACCATTGAAACTGAGAATCCACTCAAAAGCCATTGCACTACATGAGCTCTTCCATTTTTTCACAGGTTTTTCTTTTGATCTTCACATTTTAAAGTTCAGTCATCCTAAGCTGTGGGGCGGCCTGGTGGTTAGGGAGTTGCCCTTGCAATCAGAAGGTCATGGGATCATGGGACTGCCAGAGGCACTACAAATGTACCCTTAAGTAAGGTAGTACCATCCCCAGCATTTTTGTGATAAAGTCAGGTTGGAGATTCCCTGAAATGGGTGGATTTTCATCAAATGTCAATTCATAAAATGTATTTGCGGTACTCAAATTTAATTCGATGTAATCAGTTGCCACTGAATGCCACTAAAAAGTAGTCACATGTCATTTTAAATTAGAATTTTAATTGGTTTAATTACATAGACATTGACAATTAGGGATTTGAATACAGTTAAATCAACTATAAAAGGGTATTTTTTTAATTGGATTTGACACAATTATAGTTGTATGACTATTACAAACATTAGGGTATCTGCTAACTTACACTGGTCTGCATTTTTCTGCAACTCTGTCTTTTTCTACTATATTAATATACAGAAATCTCTTAGACTGGCTTTACATTGTGATCCTTTTACCAACCACATGATCACATGAATAAAATGTGAGACATGTTTTGTTTGTGTGACTAAATTTTTTCTATGCAAATTAGCTATACAATATAATTATAAAAAATTAGGAAAAAAGTAAAAAATTAAACTTGAGCGTTTCACAGGAAAGCAACACCAATGACCTGCTGGTAGTCCTTGACGACTCACTCTCAGAACTATATCATATATGTTTGATGGTAGCTCTTGAACAATTCATAGTTTCTGTATAATGAGCCTTAAGGTTTATAACTGAATAATAATCCTGGAGTTTAAGCGGGCTAAACGATTTTACTGTCCCACACTCCTTCTTTCACTTTTTCCCTGTCTGTGAGAACAAGACCCCTTGTTCGCAGGCCTTATTAGCGAGTCCGACTGGCGCCCGACATTCACCTCAGCTGTGACGAAGACAAATGACAATAATGAGAGACAAGTCACGTACACTCAGGCTGTGGCTCTGTTAGCACCTCCGCTAATCCTGTTTATTTGTGCGTCTCCTTGTGCTCTCTCTCTCTCTCTCTCTCTCTCTCTCTTTCTCTCTAGAGAGGGGGTGGGTGCCTCAGCTCCCTCTTACTGTTCTGGGACTTTGTACTGTTTTTCTTTTAGAACTCCCAGAAGGATGTGCGTTAACACAGCCCTTTTCCTGGCTGACTAAAAAGAAAGCTATTTTTACCCCAGGGCTCCCCCTTCTTCCCCTTCTGGGACAGGGGTAAGAGTCACAAAGAGCTGCTCTCATGTCTACAGCAATGTTCTCGCAAGATCAAGTCTCTATTAGTGTCGACTGCAGGTTACACTGCATGGGCAGATCACAGGAAAAAAGGTAACTCCTACTCATTTGTCCTCTATGCCTGGCTACCTCTCAGTGATTAGTGGCATTTCCTGATCGTCATACAATGGCATTTCCTTTCATTGCCAGGTAACAAATTAGGAAAGGAAAACTTGTTGGTGGACAAGCTATAATAATCATAAATTGCTTAGCAAAATCTAATCAGGAGTTATCATTGTTGTTTTGCTGTTCATTCAATATACACAGTTACACAATACATCATTATTAGAATTCACTTATGTATCTATATGATTGCACAGCTAGTTATGAAATGAAATGTATTTACATATTCTGCACTGACAGATTTGCTTGGATGGCAAGAAGGTTTCCTCTTCTGCTCTTCTGAACACTGATTGAAAGTTCGGAAAGTGCAATTTTGATGGAATGTCTTGGCTTCTTTCAATGCAAAGTGAGTGAGAATCAACACAATTTTGTTATTCCTCGTAAAAACTGTGATTCCGAAGGCCCACGGCCTCCTAACCCCACACTGGAAATCTAGCACCATGTCTAACTAATGATTTCTTGCATTGCTCTCTTTCTTGCTTCCGTTTTTTTCCCTCTTTCCAGGTTTGCCTATTCTAACAGACAACATCAATATGTTAAATCAGCCAAAACTAGAGTTAAAGAGGCCATAAATACATCGCACTGACTAGGAGTGACAGTCAGCCACCATTGCTCACAATGGCATTCGGCATTTGATTTCATTTATCCTGGGTTAAAGTAAAGCCCTGAGCAGATCCACTATGATGTTCTACAACATTCCAACCATTATAAGCCTCAGCATTCATTTTCATCCAGCAATGCCACGCTGCAACTAGTTGTTCCCTATAGGGTAAGAATTCCAACATGTATTGTGGCTTTCCATTAATGGCAAACACTAAAGCAAGGTAATGCTGTGGTAACCAGTCAGATTCTCCACTAAGAATCTACAATCAAAGCCCAGTGTCACTGAAAAACATCACAGACCTTAACTCTTTAATATTAATTCAACCACTATTTCCAAAACACCAATTCATCACTTAAAGCAGGAACATTTGAAGGTCCTCACCCTCCACTGTGAGCCTGGCCTGGGCATAGTGACAGCCCTGTCTGTTGCAGGCCATGCATGTGTACAGACCACTGTCCTCTTTCTTCACTCTCTGAATGGTCAAGACACGATTCGAGTTGGTCAGAATAACACCTGCCAACACACACAAATCACATGCAGGCAACTGTTAACAACACAACTGACAACTGATAGCAAATGGGTAGATCGCTCACAGAGAGGTTTTGGGGTCACGGTTCGGTATGGTTCACGATACAGCAAAGTTAAGCAACGAAAAGTTCTAAAGAATGAGGCTTGGTTTGTTTTTGTTTATTTTAAATAAACAGCAGTGTATTAACCAGTAAACACAC
>JBBPDC010000156.1:11396009-11420048 GCA_037974485.1 Hemigrammopetersius urotaenia | reverse complement strand
TCTCTCTCTCTCTCTCTCTCCCCCTCTCTCTCCCTCTCTCTTTCTCTCTCTCTCTCTCTCTCTCTCTCTCTCTCTCTCTCTCTCTCCATTTCTTAGACACATACCTCACCACAAAATGTTTGTATAAAATACACCATACAATAAACTTACATATAGCTACGCAGAACTAATAACCTTTAAGGTATATAGTACATATCAAGAGAACCATATCTCCCTCTTTCTCTCTCTCTCTCTCTCTCTCTCTCTCCCTCTTTCTCTCTTTATCTTTGTCTTTTTCTCTCTCACACACACACGCACACACACACACCTCACTACAAAGTTTATGTACAAATACACTACACATAAAGTACATTTTACTCACACCTAGATACACAATACATATAAAGTGTACCATTTTAATGCATTTTAATTGTTATGCATTAATAGGAGTGGGCTTTACAAAAAAATACAGTTAATTTGGTCCACTCTAGATGCTTTGTAGAAGCTCAGCTTTTCTTTAACTTGTCCTTAACATTCAACTAAACATCTGTTCAATGTTTCTAAACTTTAAATCAATAGTAAAAGATTCTAAGACAAAATCTAAGGCTATAACTTAAACCCAAAACTGAAATGTAAATCTGTAGTTATCTGTAGTTAGATTAATCTCAACAGGAAAGACTTGCCTTTAAACCACACAGGCAAAGTGACACATGGAATTTACTAGATTCCAAAGTCTGTATGATTTTCACATTAATCAAGCGCATCGACACTGTGTTCTTGGTTAACTTACAGTTGGTAGCAGTTGGTAGCCTAGTGGTTAGGGCATTCGCCCTGCGACCAGAAAGTCCGGGTTCGATTCCCACGACCGCTAGGCACCTCTGAGGTACCCTGAGCAAGGTACCGTCCCCACACACTGCTCCCCGGGCGCTGTGTTCGTAGCTGCCCCCTGCTTCACTTGAATGAGTTAAATGCAGAGGAAGTATTTCGTGCTGTTCACACTGTGTGCTGTGGTCTGTTCACATCTGACAAATGGTCACTTTCATAACACAGTAAATACACTAATGGACTGTGTTGAGGAAATTATCAGTGTCTGAATCAAAAAAATTGAACGCATTCACTTTTTCAGTCTGAAGCCCCATCCCAGCCATGAGACCCATCATAACCATAAGCTCCATTGCATAATAGACTGCCAAGAGAGAATGAAATTATTAAAAAATGTTTTAAATGTCCATATGTGAACACAGCACAGCACAACACACAGTGTGAACTGTCCTCTACATTTAACCCATTCACAAAGTGAAGAAGTGGGCAGCCAGCAACACAGAACACAGGGAGCCGTGTCTGGGGACCTCAAGGGTACCGCAGTGGTGCCACTGGCAGTCCTGGGATTTAAACCCACAACCTTCTGATATAAATAGCAAGAGAGCTAAACAAATATTATAAATATATGTATATAAACAAATCAAAAAGCATGGTGTTAAAGAACAATGACTTCCTTAGGCTATATCTCCTGCCTCATCAATGCCAGTTTTATTTACCTGTCACCCAGCTGACTGAAGAAATAATGCCCATGAGAGAAAGAAGAGAAAATGGCTTTGCCATCGTGCGACCACCCTTAAGGACTGTTCCCGCATGAAACCCCGCTTAAAGTTCCCACAGGACCCCAATCCTCAGCAGCGCATCAGAGTAGTAGACAGCAGACCAGAGAGAGAGAGAGAGTAGAATCCAGCGCGCGGACTCGGGCTGCACGAACACGAGACTGAAGAGAGACTTGAGGGAAGAGGAGAGGGGGTAGAGGAGGGGCCCGGAGGACCCAGCCTTCGGGGGGTTACAGCGGGTCAGGACGCACCTTATCAAGACCATCAGCAGCACCTAAACCAATCAAGCAGCTCAGAGAGCAGACATAAACAACAGCAGCCACCAATGGACCAGAGGAGCTCCAAACTCACACGCCTGACTGAGAGACGCGGTTTCTGCTCGTTGATGCCCAGCTGGTCCCAGAGCCTGAGGACCATTTGTGGACAGGAGACTGACAAAAGTGTAAAATTTAAATTTCCCACTTGTGGAACTAATAAAGGCTTATCTTATCTTAAAGGAAATTAAATTACATAAAAATACGTTAATCAAAAAGTAAAAATAGTTAATAATTAATAATAGCTTACCATATAATTAATAATGAGCATCTTTCACTCATTAACGATTTGATGCTCAATGATTAAGTATAGTAATCATAATAATTAATGTAATCAATTATTATATATTAAAAGTTCATCATTAAATACGCTATTAGGATTTAAAATTCTTTAATAATTATTATTAAGTAGTCATTATATAAAGAATTGCTTTAATTAAATTGTTACTAAGTGATTATTAATCATGAATTAAAATATTGCCGGTTCCTCCGGTTAGTTTCTGTAGATTTACACTAATTGTCCTGTGTTGTAAATACAGTACACTCTTGATTACTCACTTGATTGCTGTGTCTGTACACTGTTTACCCTCCACATAACAAATCAGTTCCTCTATCAAATGCTTGGATGTCCATGAACATAGCCAGAGAGCTAATAGCCTGTTTTGCCTAGCAGTGAAGTTGCCTACTGTTTATTATGACACAATGAACTGAACAACAGTCATACATACGTATACCAAACTACAAAGTCAGTAGGGGCCATTATTATTAAATATTATTCATAAATAGACACTGCAGGATGAACTAGAGAAGTGAAACACAAAACAAAAATTCATTCATTTACTTTAGGACTGAAATCATTCATTTACTTTAGGTCTGAAATTATTTGTTTACTTTACACCTGCAGTAAACAATAACAACTTCTCTAGATGAAAAATGAAGAGGTATTTAACCAAAACTAGTAAAACCAAAGGCAAAGCCAAGAAGCTCCATCTCCACTGCAATATTTGAGACAGGATTGATACTGATATCTATACTGACACAATTGTACACTCATGATTCAAGGAAAGATCCAGTGTCTTAATAACATATTTCACCTGTTAATTTCCATCTGTTCTACATCTCCTTATTTTCTTCTTTATAACGCGTGACACATATACGCTTATACTAATATACACAGCTTGCAGCCCGCTAGAAGAGATGCTTGGTGAAATTAAGTGTTGGAATTATAGAGCTGTAATAAAATAGTTTAAAAAAAAGTTTAGCCTATCACTAGTTTTTAATGTGGCACATGATACCCATCTTTTCATTTAAGTACAATTTATCTGCTCTCATCACCGATTTGTAACTGTTACCTAGAGGAGGAAAAACAACTATGCCCTTTTAATTGGGTGAATTATCTGATGCTGTTGTACTTTAACCCTCCTGGACTGCCTAAGACAACCTAAGGAATAAATAAATAAATAAATAAATAAATACACAAACAAACAAACAAACAAACAAACAAACAAATAATAAAAATAATAAATAAATAAATAAACAGTTTTATAATAGGAAAATTAAATGTGCTATCTGCATTCAAACAATGCCTATTTCCAATTGTTTTAATGATGAATCCCACCCCACTTATTCTTTAGCTCTCTGGGGGGAGGGACTGGAGTGTGGTATTGGTGGCCTCCCTTGTTTTTTCCATTTAACCAGCAAAGATTGTCCCGGCGAGGCCTCTAAAGGGATATGGGTGGAACAAGTGGGGGAAGCGACGTTAGAGCAGAAGGAGAGAAACATCAGCAGGGGGCTGGGGATACTGGGGGTCTGGAGTGAGCGGGAATTGGACATTGTGCAAGAGTGGCACTGTAGAACTCAGGAACCTTCAGAGCTGACATCGTAGGGAGGAGCAGGAAAAAGGCTTTTCGGGTAATATTCCTGCAAATTCTTTCAGATGTAATGCTGATGCTGGATAGTCACTTGAGTAAAAGTAGAAATAGCTTGATTTAATGCCATTCTATTAGAAGATTTTAAAAATTAACTGTTGCTTTTTCCCTCTCCTGTAGGGTTTGCCAGGCTACTCTTTTCTCCTTTCGAGACATGCAAGGTCTGATTGTTCAGGTTCACCTCCTCAATGATGACAGAGCAGAGCGTGCATACACACACACACACACACACAGACACACACAGACACACATACAAGCAGAGACAGAGCAGAGTGCGCATACACACACAGGAGCAGAGGAATGCCAGAGAAAAAAGGGGACAACGCATGGCAATATTTTCAGGCCGAAAATGAAACAGCAGCGAACTGCCTAATGTGTAAAAAGGCTGTAAGATTCAGTGGAAACATGTCAAATTTGTATACACATATGAAAAATCATAAGAAAGAAAATACCAAGCTTTAGAAACAGAGAGAGCAGGAGAGAAGTCCCTGACCCCGATAGGGAGGCTTCTGAGAATATTTCTTTGAACTTAAGTGTTTGGGGTTTTATTGTTGTTGGTATTTGCACTTTATTTATTGTATTTCCATTAATAGTTGTTTTTTTTTTGTATTGTAGTTTGGAGTAATCATTTTGTGTACTGTCTTTATTTAAGAAAATTTGTTTTGTTATTGTTCTATTGTTATTATGATTATAAAGTATTGTCTATTTATAACTAACTAAATACTGTCCTGGGCTTTAACTAATTAATAATCCAAAGGACAAATCACAAAAACACTTAAAAGGACATGCAAATTCATTCAGATTTAGCAATTTAATGAGGCATCCACCTTCCTCATTAAAAAGTATCAATATCTGTATCGATGATACTGGTCCTGTATTTACTTGCCATGGGATCAGTACAACACCACTAGTAAGTAGCACACAGTGGAGGACACGCCCCCTACTCAAGCGGTCCACGCCCCCCCGCCCCCACCCACTCAAGCAGTTCAGTGATTTAAGCAGCTCAGTTTTGAAAACCAATTGTTTTTTAGGGGCATCACTCGATTAATTTTTTTTAAATTTAAAATTAATTGCACGCATTTGTGCTGTAAAAGTATTTAAAATGTAAATTAATTTTGAAATAGTGAATTAATAATCAACATTACTCACACATTTAAGAACTGTTTCTACACTGTTCATGTGCAGTAACGGTCACAGTAATAAAAAATATGACACTAAGTCCATCAATAAGGTGCAGTTTAAGACAATGTACATACATGCACTGGCGTCAGCAGCATTTTAATGTGGGGGTGTGCGGCACACATCGTTGTGTGGGTAGGGGGACAGTCCCCCGATGACCAAGCCCCCCGTATACATGCCTCCTCCACAAGTGCACACAGGATGAAAGAGGGTGCAAGAGAAAACACAAGAGCAACAATATTAGTATTATCATATTAGTATAAGAGAACATACTGTCTTATATACTGTCTTTTAAACAACCACCCTACTTTTTAGTCGGCCACAGTCCATGCAGTAGGCTACAGGAACTCATTCACTGGCACATGTTTTGATTTAATAATAATGATACTTCTGGTTAATGACCTTTAAACGTCATAACATTTTAAAGAAACATTGGCCACAAAGTAGCTAAAAGCAGCCAGTGTTCTAGAATGACCCTGACGTAATGTAAAACGGATTATCGGGAGATTTTTCTTGCATAATTGAGCCCTGAATTATAACTGTATAAGTGAGGAATAAGCATGGCACTCGACAGGGTTGAAAGAGAGTTCATTTAAAATTTACTTTGAACTTCAATTACTGTCAGTGACTTCCTCCTGCTCAGCGACAAAAAGCTGCTACATTTCACATCTAATTCATTGTCATTCCAAATGGAACTCATTGCCTGCTCAGTGATTTCAACTAAGAGCTTTAACAATTAAAGCAATGTCACACATACAATACATGGACAAAAGTATTGGGACGCCGAACCATTACACCAATAACAAATTTAATGGCATTTCATTCAAATATATAGACATTAATATGGAGTTGGTCACCCTTCACAGCTATAACAGCTTCCACTCTCCTTGGAAGACTTTGTGTTTCTGTGGGAGATTATGCAGTGTTTGTAGCCATTCATTCTGTAGAGCATTTATGAGTTCAGACACTGATGTTGGAGGAGAAGTTTTGGTTCACAATCTCCGTTACAGTTTATCCCAAAGGTGCTGGATGGGGTTGAGGTCAGGGCTCTGTGGGGGCCAGTCAAGTTCTTCCACTCCAAACTCATCCAACCATGTCTTTATGGAGCTTCATTTATGCAGTATATATGTCTATAGTATATATGTGTATGTGCAGCTTTTGTTTTTGTTTTTTTTTCTGTCCTCACATTGCACCATTCCTACCTCAAAAATGCCCATTGTTCTTCATCAAGGACAGTGGCAGCAAACAAACTTTGTATGCTTCTGCACTATGCAAGCAGGCCCTCTACTGAGGTGTGTGTGTGTGTGTGTGTGTGTGTGTGTGTGTGTGTGTGTGTGTGTGTGTGTGTGTGTGTTTCTGTGTGAGTGTAATAATGGAGTGGGAGTATGAGTATGCCACCTCCACATGTTTCCTGTCCTGGTTACTTCTACTGGGAGTCATAGCACCTGCACCTCCTCCCTTGCTCAACAGAAGAGAAGGAAAAAAAGAGAGCGCTTCCTATTGCTCCGCTCTAGTCCCAGCGGCAAGCACGGAAAATCTCCCGACAGGAACATTTTTCTTTTCTATCAGTTGTTTTCTCCCTTTGTTGTGCTATTCACACCATGTAGCTCTCATGGCCTCTCCTGAATTTAGCCTAAAACAAAGGGGGCCTTGTTGACAGGTTGGCAAGCAGGGAGCTACATGAAGGGGCAGATCGTATGAGAAAGAAGAAGCAAGCACAAGATCGAGGGTCAAAAGGGAGGGAGAGGAAGAGAGGGATGTAGAGGAGCATTGAAAAATTGGAAAAGGTGATTCAAGCAAAGGAAATAAAAGGATGCAGCACTAGCACAGCAGAAATGGGATGCAGGATGTGTTTATGATTTTTGATACAAACTGGAGAAATATTTCTGGGCTTGGGTCCGAAGCATAATAATGCCATAGCTGTATTTTAAAAAGGAATACGAGCCCAAACATACTACAGAGCCGTGCTGTCGGAAAATGCTAATGAAGTCTACGGCTGCGTTTATCAGGAAGCCTTTAATGTTTCTTACAGTCTTTCCAGTGAAGACATGCTGTAGGTGTTAATGATAGCAGTGTGTCCATTTACTCGCTGCCATTTCTGTCTGGGTTTAATGTCCAGACGGTCCAGGCCAAGGTGTGCCAGTTCCTGTTCTGTCATCGGCAAAGGGCACTGGAAAAGAAAACACAGAAAGAGCAATGGAAATGTTCGCTTAGAGCCAGCCAGCACAATGAGGCCGGAGACCTGCGTGACTCACAGTGGCAAACCATGATTATTAGGGCTAGACCTTCGGTTCTGGTCATAAATGTCAAAAGTACTCTATCCAAACACATTTACTATCTGTACAAGAATTTTAATATCTGTTAGCAACCCAGTGGGACCTGTGGGAGGGATGCTAGTGCTGAGTTAACGATGGTGCACAATAACATACTTTGCCGACTGTAAAGTAACACAGACATTTGAAAAAAGATACTTTTATCTGAAGATTGTAACTGAAATCTATTTTGCTGTGCAGGTTTTCTACTGACTTCAGAAGAGAGTCCTGTGAATGGTTGCATTAAACACTTTAAGCTCTTTTGAGAGTAAGCAGTAGTAGTCACTCTTTCTCTCTGTTCATTTCTAAATAATTTTTTTTTTGTGGGTCTGTAGTGAACTTTATTCCCTCCGGATTCCTGGTGCCTCATTCACAACCTGTACCAATAAAAAGACTGAGATGTACCAGCAAGTTCATTAGAAGCATTGCTGTTTCATGTTGAAAACACTGTTTTATGAATAGCTGTGGTTTATGCGTTTTAATACCGCTAGCACAATGCTAACTTTCCTCTCGGAGTAATAACATTTTCTAATTGTGATTCTGATTCTGATTTACTTGGCCTTTTAGTACCAAAAAAGTTCAGGTACTAGAGAAATAGCATGGTAGAACTTATTTCAACTGTTTATACACTCTTTAAAATAAAGAAGTAAAGGTTAATATGAAAGCTAATATTATAAAATATGTATATATTACTGAACACAATGAACTTATAAGCTGTATTTTAAAAGGAATACAATTCCGAGCTTGGGCACCCGAACCATTATAGCACTTTTGGACAATCCCCATACAACGACTGAGACTTTGCATGCGCGAACTAACCCCCGACCACCAGGGAAGTAGACGGAGGCTTCCCCCCTACAAAGCCCTGCTATCGGATTACGCGGATAAAGTCTACAGCTTGAGCTGCATTTATCAGGAAACCTTTGATGCAACTATTTCTGTATCAAACCCGTTACTAGAGGAACAGCAGAGTAGAACTGATTTCAACTTTATATAGTGAAGGTTAACATAAAAGGTAATATTATTGAAAATATATACAGTGATAACTTCAAAATTTTTGCAAAACTGCAAAGAACCATGCAAGCATGCACTTTTTCCCCGTGCTGAAGGATGCTTCAGTCAAAAGAACCTTTGAACTGCATACGTGTAGTGCTTATGTGATTAAAAAAAATCTAAAAGTAATGTAAGTATGCTTGATGCCACCATGCCTATGGGCGTTCACTAGCTTCCATTCAGTTTTGTGGAGTGGTGTGAGCTAAACCATTTACAGGCTAGCATCACAAAGACAAAGGAACTGATTGTGGAAAGAAGAGGCAGTATCATCTTTACCTGCCGAGGAGGTTCTTGGTAAGATTTCTTGAAATATGGAAGAAATCTGCTCTTATATAGTACATTATTCTCAAAACAAGATCAAGAAGACTTTTAGGCTAAAAATAAGATTGCAAGTCTTAGTTAGATCAGGAGTTTTTGCAGTGAGAGTGCGGTGTTTTTTGCCGCTGTGTGCTGGGCAGTGCGGTGAATGCAGCGGATGCCAACAGGCTCAACAAGCTGATCAAAACGTCTGGTTCTAAACTTGAGATTCTAGTGGAGGTGTCTGAGAAGAGAATGCTGAGAAAGTGTCTCTGCATCATGGACAAGCCCTCCCACCCACTACAAAACCAAACGCCTTAATTTTACCCCTAAAAATGATCTCGACTTTAATTTACCATACAGTGATAAAGTGCACAGATTATTGTCTGATTACGGGGTAAAACTACTGAATTTCCCTTTACTTTTTCAAATTTGCCCCCTAAATGATAGAACTTCCTGAATGAATGCCTTAAAATTAAGATTAAGGGGTTTCACTCTTGTACCTTAAATCTAATTTTAAAGTAAAACAAAGGGGTCAGTTTTTAGAAAGTAATGGCCACTCAATTCAAATTAAGGGGCTTAGTGCATTTTCAGTGTAATTTAAGGTAGGGTTAAGCACATTTTAAGTACATTTGTGTTTCGTAGTGACCCCATGCACCCCTCCCTAACTGGCCATCGGAGTGTATACAGCAAAAGACTCATTGCCTCAAAATGCAGGAACTCCTTTCTACCTGTGGTCATAAGACTGTATAATTCCTCCCCTCCTGAAGGGGAAATTTGAATGTTTTTAAGTCATCAATCTGTTCTAAACTGGAGTTGTGCAATATACAACTCAACTGTTTAAACAAAGAATTGAATGATCGTCCATCTCCTTATCATATAATCTGCTGCTATTTTCATCTGCTGCTGTTTTCATCTGCTGCTATTATATAGCATTTCTTTTTATTGGCTTTAACACTGTCTCTTTCATAAGCCATGTTGCACAACTGATCTTCTGGTACAGCGCACTAAATCATTGTATACAGTAATATCAATGTTATTGACCGTTATTTGTTACACTGATGTTCCTGTCATTGTGTTGCACTATTGTTTACTGTCTATCCTTTATTATTGTCTTATTACATATTTTTTCTTCCTTGTTGCACTTGTTGCATGTTAATGACACAATAATTTCCTTCCGGATTAATAAAGTGCTTTCTCATCATTGTTAGCAATATGCTTGACTTAACTATTTCTTTAAATAATTAACAGTTTAGATCCACTTCCTATATCTGAGTATTTGTGTTGGACAGTTAATGGTTAGACAGATGCACCACTGGCTCTCCACTGGCTCTCATGTGGACAGATTAGTTCCTAAAGGTCACACCTGCTGTTCTCACAGGTCCAAGTACTCTAAAAGCACTCCTACACTCATTCTTCAGCAACAGCCATAACACAGATCTGTCCAGTTCAGGTCAGTGGTGATGAGAAGTGACTCGGATAGCGACTGAAGCCAAAAATGAATCTGACAAGCAAGTGAACTTGGGCCAAGCTGGAGTTCAGGTGATGGACCCTCCAAAAAGAGCAACCCCTTAACTCCCAGAATCGAACAGGAAAAGAAACAGGAAGAGGTCCTGCCACCAAGTCAACAAGCAAGGAAACAAGTGAGAGACAACTAGAGAGAAGAATGAGAAAAAGAGAGGAAAGATATAGACGATACAGACAAGGAATGAAAAGCAGAGGAGAAAGAAAGGCAGAGAAGAGAACAAGAGAAGAAAACGCAGAGGTCACTATCAACACTCATTAAATGTGGAAGCTAAGATGAAAGTTGTAAGAGAAGATCCCCCCCCAACTACAAAGACGCTAACACT
The DNA here is from genome assembly GCA_037974485.1 of Hemigrammopetersius urotaenia. NCBI lineage: Eukaryota > Metazoa > Chordata > Actinopteri > Characiformes > Alestidae > Hemigrammopetersius > Hemigrammopetersius urotaenia. Next base: position 11,409,538 of record JBBPDC010000156.1, on the reverse strand, counting down.
GTCGCAGAGAGGCAGTCCAGTCTAACCACACCCAGACAGAGACTCGCTCAGGCGGGACAGTCTTTCACAGGCTGAATGCTGTTCTAAGGATGAAGAAGGTAAATGTTTGGAGAGGTAATCCCACCAGCACTTAAACTCTCAAAGCAGAGGAGAAAGAGGAGGACACATTATGGTGTTTAAGTATCCCAGGAGAAACGATTTTAAATTGATATTAATTTAAATAAAATGAAAGGATCAACACTTAGATGTTGTGTGCAGTCAGCAAAAGAGCACCTGATAGTTCCATTTAATTTAGTGATGTTTGTGTTTTAAGTGTGTGTGATTTTAATGATCACCTAAACCAGATATCTATACAAACAATGAATAGACATTATTAGCCAGTATGTCTGTGATTGTTATTACTTCTGCTATAAACTCTTCAGCTTTGTTTTGGCTCTGGAACGACGCTAGAATCTGGTTTTGTATTCAGCTGATCTATGGAATATAGTGAAAGTGACCATTTGTCATACATGAACACACCACAGCAAGAAATTCAACTTCTGCATTTAACCCATTCACCAAGTGAAGCAGGGGGCAGCCAGGAACACGGCGCCTCAGAGGTGCCTAGGGGTCTTGGGAATCGAACCCAGACTTTCTGGTCGCAGGGCGAATGTCCTAATCACTAGGCTACCAGCTGCCCCTGAATACATGATCCCTGCATGTTTTATTCCATGCTTGGGTCTATCTTGGTCAGAACCTGACACTCCAGAGCCCTAGCTTCCACCTCCCCTGTGAATATCACCCACCCTGTTTAGTAGAATGATGATAGCAGTGTCCCCAGAAAGGCCTGGGACTATTGCAACTACTCTGATGAACTTCCTGGACCAAGTGTGCCTTAAACTCCCAAACAGAAAGTGACCTAGCTGCCGTCTACTGACCACCCTATGTGCTCTCTACCAGACTCTTCCACTTACTGATGAGAAAGATTGTTTTCAATATGCTCCATTCCTGATGCCCTAAAATGTCTGGAATAACTACATCCAGAGTTTGTGTAACTGCACCCCATCTAGAAGGGAGACTTGCAAAATACATGCAAAATAGTGTTAATTAAGGAGATACAGTGGCTGTGAAAAAAGAAAAAAAGTATTGCAAGCAGGACTTGAGTGTAAAAACTCAAATGTAAAATGAAATTTGAATGTATGATGTATCATTAAAACATTTCAGTATATTTAGTATTGTGTTATTTGTTGCTACTAATCAAGGATTTCGATTTTGTAAACTGTTAACCTCATCCTACTGGATGGATTGTGGAGCTAAGTTATCTTCTGAGTGCTTTTTCTGTTTTAACGAGCAGGTTTTACGGTGATACGCTGTGCCTTTACATGCCATAGTCTGACTTCCAGCACATATAAACAAAGATACTCTGTCCTTGCACTCCTGCCATACATTAGCCACTGCATAGTAGTGGTGCTTACCTTCTGAACTTCACCGAAGCTTTAGAAACATTACTGCCACACTGTTGGAGCCAGAGCAGAAGCATCTGCACGTATTATGAACTATAAGTATATTAGCGATGTCCACTTCAATTAGCATGAATTCTTGCAGACGTAGAGATCCATAAACACACATCTGAAACCTGGCCACTAAAATAAACTGCCTATCCCAAACAAGAGGCCCCTGTACAAACAGCACCGTGCTCAAGACTGGAAGGTGAGAACTTATGCAATGTATATACAGGAAAGTAGCCGTTTTTATAATGGATGGTTTTCAAACGTGCTGTCGAGAAGATCAGCTCTGCCAGGCTAGGCCCCATTCTGTTTTTGCTCCATGTTCTCAATCCATCATAAAGATCCTTTAGGCCTCTCAGCGTTCCTTCATAAACAAGCACACAGGGGAGCTTGCGCATAGCTCTGTATGAAACATCTGAACACTGATCAAAGTTAAATCACGTTTGTGTTTGCAGTTTGATAAACTGCATTTCAGGAATTTGGCTAATGGTAGCAGTATGTGAGGGCTGTATTGTATTACACGGCTGAGAAAACAGAGGCAAGGGTTGCTTAGGGTGGTCAGCGTGTTGCTGGGACAAAGGAGATTGACCACTGTTGTTTCTGGAGAGAGAGAGAGAGAGAGAGAGAGAGAGAGAGAGAGAGAGAGAGAGAGAGAGAGAGAGAGAGAGAGAGAGAGAGAGTAAGATATAGGAGACGATTGTCAACGTGCTAGTAATACTTTAAGCATTCGTCTTTTTCAGACAACAAACCACTTCAAGTCTAAGTCAACATCAAAGTGAATTTTTGTCCTCTCAGCCATGTACAAGTATACAGAGAGACGAAATGGCGAATTCAGGGTCCACACTGTACACATACACATAGTGCATATAACAAATCCAGACTGTGCTCAGACATACAGGACAGGACAGTACAATACAAAATGTGAGTAGGCAATATGCCAGTAAAACTAAACACCAGAAATGCTCCAAGACACGTTGAATGACAGAATGACCAAACATGAGTACCTGTCAACACTGTGCAATTTGTGTTAAACTCAAGATAGGAATTTATGTTAGCCTGATGATAGCTTCTGAGTATCAGCAAGAATGTGAGTAGCAGCATAGTTTGGAAAGTGTATAATCTCTAATAAGGTCAGTTTTAAACAATACAGAGGCTCCTCAAGTTACGCAACAGATCTGTTCCTTCAATGGTGATGTAACCCCAATTTCATTGTAAGTCGAAACACACCCTTGTCCAAGTCACTTACCAATCCTAAATCTCCCTCACTCATGTGCAATGTTATCGTGTATACTTCTGCTGCATGCAACCAAACTAGTTCGCCCACAAATTCTGTAAATATGAGGCTAATGGTGTAAGCCGAGTGGGAGTGAGTGTTGTAAAGTCGAAACGTTGTATGTCGAGACTGTTGTAACCCGATTGACTCCCTGTATGAATAATAATAAAAGGTTGCAACAATAAGGACTCGTTGCGACCATGAGAATGTGCATTATGTGTACTTAGAAGTCAGTGTGTGACTCCGTCTATGCATAAACCAGTCGTTTGGATGAAATAGCTTGAGTATAAGTTCTGTATAGCAAGCTTTGGGTGATGGGGGTGGGTAGAGGACCCCGGAGGCAGTGTGGTGTTGAGGAGCCTGACAGCCTGGAGGGTAAAAATTGTCTTTGCAACCTGGCAGATCTGACTCTGATGCTGTAGTATCTTCTCTTAGATGGCAGGATTGTGAGGCGTGAGCGGTGTCCTGCAGAATGCTGAAGGCACGGTGAACACTGCGTTTGAAGAATGTTTCTTCTAGTGAGGGCTTAGAGGCACCCCAGTAATGTTCTCTGCTGTCTTCACCACCCTCTGTGGACGTATGTGGTCAGCTTGTCAGAAACGTCTCAATGGTGCCACTGTAAAACGTGGTGAGAACGGAAAGGGGAAGGCTTGCTCGTTTCAGCCGCCTCAGGAAGTGTATTCTCTTCTGGGCTTTCTGGTGGTATTTGTCCACGTAAGTTCCTCAGTTGGTACTCTTTACATTCTCCACAGCTGAGCCATTGATGCTGAGTCGTGTGTGGGGTGGACATTTTCCACAATTTTCTCTTTAGTCTTGTCAACATTGAGAGATGGATTGTTGTCTCTATTACATCTCTGCATCCCTGCTGATCAGTCATAACACAGTCGTATCATTCATAAGCTTGATGATGTGGCTAGTAGCGTGTGTGGCTGAGCAGTTATGGGTGACAAGCAGAAAACTGAGCAGCTCCGGTGGAGCTCTGGTGCTCAGTGCCATGGCGTTGGTGGTGTTGCGCCCATTCCATGCTGACTAGGGCCTCACTGTCAGGAAATCTAAGATCCAGTTGCGAAGGGTGGAATTGAGGCCTAAGCCACTCCATTTCACAATCAGCTTGTGTAGCATGATTGTGTTGAAGGCTGAGCTAAAGTCTATGAATAGCATTCTGACATATGTGTCTTTTTTATTCACATTACCAAGAACAATTACATTACCTTAACTGTGTGGATTGAAAACAGTACAGGAGATGTTTTTACTATTTAGGTGACTTCTGACTTTTCGTGTTCGATAACAATACTAGACCCATACCTCCAGTTCTGAGCTAAAGAAGCAATACTTGTCACGTCGGGTGCTCAGGGAGTGAGGCGAGGCGCAAGAGTGTAGGTTCCTTTAGATGGTTTTTATTATACAAAGACACAGACTCTACAGCCAAACAGGTACAAGGACCTTTAAACACAAAACAACACTATATCCAAGAAACACAAGGAGCAGGGAAGGTGAGGGTCATGGTGAGGTTTGACCAGCACTTGAGACACGAATTCATAGAACTTAAATACAAAACCCACTCAAACAAGAACCAATCATAATGCCCAATCACTCAAATGAAAACATAGGACACCTGACACTGAGCACAGACACAAACATACACTCAATTCAAAATAAGAGTCCCAGAAAATGAAAACCCTGATTGCAGTCTCTAGCAGCCACTCCTGCATTCAGCAGAACCACCACTGGGTTCCTGAGCAGTTAGGGAATGGAAGTCGCTTTGGATAAAAGCGTCTGATAAATGCCGTAAATGTAAAGCAACAAATTCAAAGCAATACGTTTCCATCAGGCTGTTTGATATATGTTTAATCAGAATGACGCCCCAGATATATTATACTAAACAAGCCCATTTAAGAGCATCAAGTGCTGAGTGTGTTTTTGGCTTACTGAACTGATTTATCTTTTGAACCAGCCCATTTGACATTAGACTATATGCAGAGCATGTTACCTAAGATTTATCTAAGAGTTTGACACCCATACCATACAGCCTTTTGGTCCCTACAGGCACATTAAAATGACACTGATTGCTGAGTAGCACTAGGTGATGTTGGTGAGATGAACAGCTCTCAGCTCTATTCATTCTTATCACTTACAGAATTTTCTTATGGATATGAAGGAATACAGTTTCCCACGTTTTGTGTATTTGTCATAGTTATTAAAGAATTACCAAAGGTCTAATAGTGTGTACGGCAGGGTGATAAGCACAATTAACCCCATTCAGAATTTGCAATTACTGCCATAATTGTTTGTTTTAAATAAAAGTAAAGTACCCTGCACACTGACCAATTTGCGAACAACGATTATTTATTTGTAAAAATTACAACGTTTCGGTCTTAGACCTTCATCAGGCAAATTCAAACATTCAACCACACCCTCAAATAGTTTGGTTGAGTAATCCGGACCAATCCCATCCTGCTCTAGAATGATGCCGCTCGTTTGCATTCCTATCACGGCCTGTGAATAGGGAAAGGCAGTATTTGTCCTTTAACACATATAAAAACATTTTTTTACATTCATCCATCCATCCATTATCTACCCCTTATTCCCGCATTCAGGGGGGCGGGGCTGGAGCCTATCCCAGCTGCAATGGGCGAAGGCGGGGTACACCCTGAACAGTCGACAGCACGTCGCAGGGCCACATAACCATTCACGCTCACATTCAAACCTACGGACAATTTAGAGTGTCCAATTCACCTATTCCCCAAAGCACGCATGTTTTTGGTGGTGGGAGGAAACTGGAGTCCCCGGAGGAAACCCACGCGGTCACGGGGAGAACATGCAAACTCCACACAGAAAGACCCTGCGCCCAACCCGGGAGTCGAACCCAGGACCTTCTCGCTGTGAGGCATCAGCACTAATCCCTGCGCCACCGTGCCGCCCCATTTTTTACATTGTATGCATTCAATGCATTCTCATTAGTCCGTCCCTTCAAAAGTGGATAATGCCTTTCCCTATTCACAGGCCGTGAGGTGAATGTTTGAATTTACTTGATGAAGGTCTAAGACCTTTTGACAAATGAATAAATTGCTTGCGAATTGGTCCGTGTGCGGGTTTCTTTCCTGATTTGTGATCTTTGGTCTTTTCCAACGCACGTGCCCGCAAAACAAAAAGGGTGTACAAAAAGTTTTCTCAAGTTGTATTAAATGCCATTCAATTTGGAGAAGAATGGATTCTGACTCAAATCCAATGGTTAGGACTAAACTTGTCCCAAGTGTTAACTTGTCCAGTGTTAAGTCTATGTTCCCAAATATGGTTATCCCACTGATTCAGAGTTCATCTAAGCTGCACTTCTCCACTAGGTTAACTGAGTTTAGCAGCTTGAAAAAAAGGCTTTTCAATGAAGAGTATTGTGAAATAGACACGCTGCAGAATGCGGCAGCACATGTTTTCGTCATTCAGAGATATATAAGTCCTGGAGGGTTACTGAATGTATGGTTTAATGACTCTCCTGCCGACTCAGTTGCATTCCCTGGATCAGAGGAAACTTAAATCAGTCATCTCTGAGCAGAGGTAAACATTCATTAGGCAGTGAAACGGTCCCAGAATTAAAAAAATATGAAGATATTTGTTTCTACTTATAGTTTCACTTGGCTGGCCTGTGCAAAATGCTCTGTTAGTATTAATTATATACCAAGTGTTTTATCATCTTTAGCACTACTGCTTGTTTGCAACTTGTGCAACGTAACCACCACAGAATTATAGCAATACCTATACCTATAAAATTTCTACACTAAACATGAAACACTCAGTTCTGCAATAGTAAGAAAAACAGGCATAACAGGTGTAGAAGCCCTTTAGGTGTGGGTAAAGGATTTATACACACTATTGTTACTATTATTATTCTTATTGTTGTTGTCATGGTTGTTGTTATTATTATTATTATTATTATTATTATTAATAATAATAATAATAATAATAATGATGATAAGAAGAACAAAGAGTAATAATGCTAAAAATATTGACAGTTATTACTACAGTTCTTATAATAATAACAACAACAACAATAATAATAGTTGTTGTTGTTTTGTTGTTTATTGTTATTATTATTATTGTTGTTGTTGTTGTTGCTGTTGTTATTATTATTATTGTTGTTGTTATTTGTATTATTAATACTATTATTACATAATAAAAACATCACAAATAGTATTACAGATCAAGAAGAAGTTCAATTACAATAATAATAATAATATTAGGTTTTAGGTATTAGTTAACTGAATTAAATGCTTTGTGAAATTTTAAAACAAATTTCCAACTTACATTTAATTAAATTGTCCCCCTTTTCACAGACGGTCTGTCTCACAGACTGTGAGACATATCCTTTCAGTTTATCTTGGCTTCCTGTTCTTTGTAATATTTCAGTAAAATCAATGAACTTCTTGTTGCCAAACATCCTGGATCGCCAAATGTTGGCGGTAGGTTCACTATTATATACCAAGTTTGAATCACTTACCACTGCTAATGATTCACTGATTCCCGGGTAGAGTGGAATGGTCATCTACAAAGATCATTTATTTGGGGTTTGTAAATAACTGATGGATGGAGACGTGGATGTGTGTGTGTGTGTGTGTGTGTGTGTGTGTGTGTGTGTGTGTGTGTGTGTGTGTGTGTGTGTGTGTGTGTGTGTTAATGGGAGCTAATGGGAATAATAAATGGAAGAGATTAGCTATGGGGGAACAGATAAATGGCTGAAGAAGCAAAATGCCTAGATGGGGGGCAGTGTGATGGACAGAGGGTTGAAGTGACAGAAAGAGGGTCAGGAGGGTTCACCACTGGGCACAATGAGGAAGTGGCAGGAGGGGCCAGGAAACAGAGTACATATCCTCAGACAGGAAAGCAGCCTTCTCTAGGAGGCATCCTGAAATCACATGCTTCATAGGACCCTTTCTGTACATCTTTTTCTGTATGAATACATATTTATACACACATACACACACACACACACACACACACACACACACACACACATGTGAATGTGTATGTATGAACATGTATTCACACATATATGCATGTGTGTTAGTACGTATGTGAATACACATATGTATTCACTATTATACCTTGAGTAATGGCTTCAGCAGGGGCATTACAAATACCACAACACACCAGAACTGTACTTTTTCCCGTTGTAAATCAGGTCCTCATTAAGATCCGCTACACCCAAGGATAAGGAATCAGGTAAAGGCAGAGCTAAAATAACAAGCTAAAATTTACAGTCTCCACAAATTTAACAAGCTCCACAGGATGAGATTTCAGCGAACAGTCTGCATTAAATCATTCCAAACAAAAACTCTCCTGCAGCCAGGGTTAGATTTTTAAAAAATTATGCGTAAGGCCTTCTGAGAAATGGGGCCAATAAGCTGCACGGGGAGAAAATACACTTCAGGTTTTATGTCTAAATTATTATCTAAATGTCATGCTGCTTAAATGCCATAGATTTGCTCATGACTTAAAGTTGGGAGTTTGAATACCAACTGCTAGTGTCACCACTGAGGTGCTCTTGAAGTACTGTCCCCACACACTGCTCCCCGGGCACCCCTTGTTGGCGACAGCCCCCTGCTACACTTGGTGAATGGATTAAATGCAAAGAAAGAATTTCACATTGCTCACACTGTGCGCTGTGCTGTGGTGTGTTCACACGAGACTATATGGGTTAATAAACTCAAAATTCTAATTAGACGGGACTACAAAAGCAGAAGTGCAGGGTGGAGGTCAGCTCAGGGGGTAGGATACTTGCCTCCGGACCATGAGGTCATGGGTTCGAATCCTACCTTCAGCATACCACCACTGGGTCCCTGAGCAAGACCCTTAACCCCAAGTTGCTCCAGGGACACTGTCCCCTGAAGGTAGGGAATGGAAGTCGCTTTGGATAAGAGCGTCTGATAAAAGTGTAGGTACTTTTTAAGTATGTTTACTGGCCTCAGAAACCACTTAGTCAGTGGTCTCAGGATTATCTGAAAAAATAGTTGCTCAACAGGAGATATCACATGAACACCCTTCAGAATCGGATACTGAGATGAAGTACTTTGGTATTTTTGTTGCAGCTCAAAACAAAACAATTGGCTGAATCGCAACATCAATGCTGTATTCATTGAAGTGTAAACAGTTATTGTAGCAATAAACAAGTATCCCAGCTATGGTGATGAGGTAACTAGTTAACAAACCCTAAACACAAATGTGGCACAATAACAATAGTTTGTTTTGGGGTTTTTTAAGTGAACTTCCTAAAGGTTTCCACACAGTGTGAACAATGTGATACTCTTTTTCTGCATTTAATCCATTCACCAAGTGAAGTAGTGGGCAGCCGGGAGTGTGGTGCCTGGGGTGCAGTGTGGGGGCAATACCTTGCATTAGGGTACCTCAGTGGTGCAAACATCAGTCATGGGATTCAAGCCTACAACCTTCTGACTGCAGGGGCAACTCCCTAACTGCCAGGTCACTGGTTGACTCTAGAAAGGTTCATTTGGTTCCCTTGAACTTAATGGTGTATGTTGGTTCACTGAGGAAAAATACCCATCATTTAAAGGTGCAGTAGCCATGGATGGAACACACATTTGTGGGCTAAATACGGACACATATGCAACACTGAATACCAGGCAATTGTACTGAAATGAACCACAATGCTTATTACTTGTTAGATGCTTATTGGACAACTCTTCTATTTGCATCTGAAGGTATACTTGTACTAGACTGACCTTGGAGAACTGCTCACCACTTGCTAATGATATGAAGATGTCCTCTATACATGATAAATTGTACTGTTCTGCACACAATTCAGTGTTGACTCTTACCTTGGAGTCACCACGGAAGCTTATAGGACCATTGCTTTTCACTTTGGGCACTATGGGAGTTACCCAGTCAGACCAATACCCCTTTAAATGATACCTTCATTCTCCAACCATTGCTTTAAAAAAATTATTAAAAAAATATTAATTTCTTTTACTCACATCCCTGTTAGTGGCTAGTATTAATCCTCCTCTCATTCATTCTGTCCTTCTTTTGGTTTTTCAGGCAAAAGTCCACTTTGCTCTCCTCACTGGTGAAATGATTTACACTAAAGCCATTTCCAAATATCATCAGCAATTATTGTGTATAATTCAGAAACTTCTGAAAAAGCACCCGATATTGCCCTACAATTATACAGTACATAACAAACATAATCAACATTAAATAGCTTTTTCCTTGCTGCTGATTACTGATTCACTCACACAAAGCACACCCCCAATACACCTCTAAGCCAGTCTGTGTTACACATGTCCAGGCCGTATACAGTTGCTTCTTCTTCTTGCTTCTTGTCTTCTTCTCTATATAATCTGAATCAAATACAAAATGCAGAAAAAGAATGTGAATGCATGTATCTTAAGTCAGGATGGCCTTGTGGTCTGAAGCACTGCGTTAAGATTGCGGTCTCCTCTGGAGGCATGAGTTTGAATCCCACTTCTGACAAGCCATTATTCCTCAGTAGTAGAGCGGTAAGTATCATAGACTGTCATGGGAGACTGGAGTGCGATACCCCCGGATAGTAAAACCTTTGGGGCACCTGGTGGCCTGGTGGTTAGGGCCTGTGATCAGAAGGTTGTGGATTTGAATCCTAGTAGCACCCTTGAGGTAAGGTGCCGTTCCTACACACTTCATTCCTGGCTGCCCACTGCTCGACTTGGGTGAATGGATTAAATGCAGAGCATTTATGGCATTTAGCTGACGCTCTTATCCAGAGCGACATACATCAGTGCTGTCCACATCTGTTCCATAAACCTGTAAAGCTAAACTTAAATCAACATCCAGCCAGTGAAGGGTCCATAGTAAAGGTGAGGTGTGTGTGAACTTTGGAACTTTGAAGACTAACCTCACAGCTGCGTTCTGAATCAGCTGAAGTGGGGGGGTGGGGGGTATCTTCAGTGGAAGTCCAGTAGTCCAGTTTGGTGATGACCAGAGACTGCGTCAGATTCTTCTGATGGTGTAGAGAAGGTATCTGCACGTTCTGGAGATCTGGTCAACCTACAGCAAGAAAGACAGACCTTTCTCTGACTGGTGAGGGTCCTGAAGCCTGTTTTGAGAACAAAAAAAAACAAGTAGAATTTGAGAAAGAAACAAGTAGAATTTTGTGGCGTGACATGGTGTGTTTACGTATGACAAATGGAAACTTTAAATATAAGACTGCTGTTCCACTGAAATTGCTCTGCAGTCAAACTTAGACACTCAAACCTCCTCCACCAAACTTTATAGCTGGTGCTCTGCATTCCAGCAGTTAGTGTTCTTTTGGCATCTGCCAAACCTAGATTCATCTGTCTTGACTGCCAGCTGTAAAGCACGATTCATCACTTCACATAACACATTTACAAAACTACACCACAACAATCAACATGTTCATACGGTGTAAAAATGAAACCGGACACAAGATGATTTAAAGTGTTCACAGGATTCGCCTTAATGGAACATATTACTGAAGTATTATTTAACTTCTGGTTTGTTTCAAATAAGGTTTTTATTTGACGCGAATAAAAACCAGAAATGACTAAACATTTTCAACAGTACACTGTTGTGTTCACTGGGAAGTAAAAGACAACTTCTTACTGTACATTAGTGCTCATATCAATGCGATTACGGTCTCTCCAGGGAGTGCCCACTTCTAAACAGGATTTCTTAACCCCGAGAAACAATTTCATGCCTATATGGCTGATATTCAGATTAAGTTCATGTATTTCAGGGTGTGTAGTATGAAGAATAGATGTTCTTTCTATGAGAGGTAACACTGTCATTTTGACCATAGCACAAATTCTGGTCACTTTTAGCACAGGACAACACCTGCAACGCCCAGATAGATAATGGAAGTGTATCAGGGGTATGATGATGACAATCTGCTGCGACAATCCAGCCTTTGTGCTGAAAAACACACATCTGCATTAGAGCACTTGGTCTGGGCCATCAGAAGACAAGCCCAAAAAACACTCTGCACTCTCTTTGATGTCCAGGCCAGCACAGCAGGGGTAGAAAGATTTCCCACTGTGGTAAACTATAAGCATGCCTGTTATTCAGTAGCAGGGGGGTGGGGGGAGTTGTGCACGTGCAAAGTCTAGTGTGCAAAGTCTCAGCCGTTGTCCGGGAAACAAAAAATTTTGAAAAGGAATGGGGGGGCATACTGCAATCTAGCTGCTTTTCAAGGGTTCAGCTAAGAAAGATGGGTCCCATACTGTCCTAAGACTGATCTTGAGTTTATCTTCTTCAGCATGTGCACAAGTAAAGAAAACCTGAATAACTTACTGTATATTCAATGTACCTTTTAAAGGAATATTGCAAAAGTTGATTTCTCTTTACCTTTATTGGGTCATGCATGATAACCACGTATAGAACCTCCTTGAAAGATTTAAGGCTGAATTTCTCCTCTGTAACTGAAACACCCTTCTGAACTGAACAGCAGTCAGAGGCATAGCATATGTACAGATGCAGGCCACCTGAACTGCAGTCTAGTCTTTAGAACTTATTAAAATGTTTGGTGAAAGAACACATAGTCCAAGGTATTCATATAATGAATATATGATGGTGGTGGTCTAGTGGTAGGATACTTGCCTTTGGACCAAGAGGTCATGGGTTCGAATCCTACCTTCAGCACCACCACTGGGTCCCTGAGCAAGACCCTTAACCCCAAGTTGCTCCAGGGAGACTGCCCCCTGTAGGTAGGGAATGGAAGTCGCTTTGGATAAGAGCATCTGGTAAATGTAATATCATTTAGGATTTATTTTTTAGACCCAATTATTATTATTTTCCTTATTCGGTTAATACATAACTAGTGTGCATTAAAATCTGCTAAGTCATATTGATGTTCTGTCATATATAATGGGTTGATCATTTCTATGACATGTTGGCACATTGCTGTGAGGATTTGATTTCAGGTACAAGAGCATTAGTGAAGTCAGATACTGATGCTGAATGATGATACTCCAGCTCATCCCAAGTACTAAATGGAGCTCTGTCACACCAGAGAACACAGTTTCATTCCTGGGAGGCTCCCCTCTAGCAGCCATTTGGCATTGGGCATTCATCAATGCTTTTCTACAGAGATTATGCAAGTTTAAGTGCCCAGATGTCCACACTGGGTGCCTCTTAAAGTAGCTGAATTCTCTACTTAAATATGCATGTGGATACTTTAGGACACTTGGACTTAACTGACACACTATTTACACCATATGGACAGAAGTTTTGAGGACCTGACCATTACACCAGCCAGGACTTTAATGACACTGCATTCAAATACATAGACTTTAATATGGAGCTGGTCTTCCCCCTTTACAGCTGTAACAACTTCCACTCTTTTTGGAAGGCTTTCCACAAGATTATAGAGTGTTTTTTGTAGGAGTTTGTGTGAGTATTTATGAGTTCAGGCACTGATGTTGGAATGAGAAGGTCTGGCTCACAATCTCCATTTCTGTTCAACTCAAAGGTGTTGGATGGGGTTGAGGTCAGGACCAGGGCCGTAGCCAGGATTTTTCAAATACCGAGGTCATTGTTTCAAATCCCCTCCACACACAGTAAAATGCCACAGTAAAAAATCTCCATATTGGGTCCAGACATAGTGTGATAGTTACAGAACTGACCAGCAGTGGTTTGGTGATGGCCTTATCTAATTTAGGGATTTTATCCGCTTTCAAACATGAGGATGATTAATAAATAAATGCTGAAAGTGCTGTTTTTATTTTTTAATTATTCCTAAATGCCACAGTAAAAAATCTCTATAT
>JBBPDC010000156.1:11368590-11380592 GCA_037974485.1 Hemigrammopetersius urotaenia | reverse complement strand
ATATATAAATTCTGGTGACCATGATAAAAGATAAAAAGCATGTTGCATGTTATTAAAGTGGTCAGAGAGAGAGAAGGTAACTGATGTGGGTTTGAGTGTCCTGGACAGGTTTGTCATATTGAGTGTTGCTTACTGGTGTTAATGTAGAATATCTGGGATCTAAATTTGACTTCTTGTGCCCCTTTAATTCCAAAGACACAGACATATCATTGCTGTCCTAACTAAGAAAAACAGCAACTTCTGAGCAGTGGAAATGATTCTTTCATAACAACCCCCACAATAAATGGTTCTCTCCTAAGAGGCGCACAGAGGAACTTGTCGAGTGCTTTTTCTAATTTAGTCAAGTATCTGCATAGTCAAGTTGAGTAATTAGCGTTCTGAGGCACTTAACTCTAGAAACGTCCTAACGCCTGTGGTAGAAGCCTTAAGAATTTAAGGAATAGTGTTCATTCTGATCATTTGGAACCGACTACTGTATGTTTTCATCAGTGAGTCTGATTTAACGCTATGTAAACAAAAACCTTCAGGAGTCTCTCTAGCAGCCTGGATGCTTGTTTTTTTTGAGTATTTCATTATCTGTAACCATCTCTCAACCACAGTGTGTTTAAATATTTGACAACAAGAAATGATACCTTTATTTTAATGAAGGTCTTTATAACATCTAGTTCAGCTCATGAATGGCATTATTAATGACTATCCGATTCTATTTTTCACAATTTGTCTGTACTTGGTCGCCGACTTCGTCTCTCCAGTGTTGATTTAAAGTGAGATTAAAGATCAGAGATTAAAACTAAGATGGGCTAGGACCAAAACTGGTCAAAAATGATTCTTAGGACAGCAAGGATATGCGAACTACTGACATAGCACTGATACACATGTCAAAGTCAACATGGTATGGCAAAATATGTGAAAGCCATTCTCAAACTGTCCCAGAATTAAAACGTTTCAACATTTTTTATTTCCAGCAATATTTCCAACATGGTTTTTTTTTCTTCCAAGGCTTAAATGTATGAGCAGGAGCCTGGAGCTCACATCAATGACCTCTCTCATTCACAGCAGACCTCCGAACAGCCACTGCCTGCATCCAACTGCATCATGAGAAAACAAGTTCAACCTGGTTCTTCAGTGTGTCACAGTTTGTTGTTCGGCCTTCGTCTATAATCCTAACTCTGCTTTACTTCACTGTTCCCTTTCTTAAGCGATGCATTATTACAGTTAAAGTACTATATAATCTACTACACGCTCCTTCTCTACACTCTACAGAGGTCTGGTCTGGCCATAGAAAAATATGATACTTTAGAAGAGGTACTTCGCCCCTCCAAAACAGTCTTTGTTCATAAAATTTGAAGCAATTAAGGACAAGCTCATGCACGCCAGTTTACTGCAAAGCGAAATGATGCTGGTTTACATTCATTCGAGAAGCTACTGCCATTCTGTCTTACCCAGCTATTAGGTCATCTCGCTATGTGATGGGCGTATTATTTTTTTACAAAGAACGTACTACGGTGAAAACCATACTGTGCACTGAGACAGTTACTCTGGAACATTTGCAAAACAGTCTTAAGGTCTTTCTGAATTGGCGTCTATCAGACAGCTAGAAATAGCTAAATCCACACCCTTGGGTATATGTACTATATCATTAGGTAGTATGACAGTTATATCAGATTGTATTGACGAGCACTGACACATCAGACTGCCCTGGAAAGACCAAGGAACTGCGTCAGATTACCTAACCACCATCGCTGTCCTCTGTAGGTTCCCATGAATTTATCTTTGCGAACAGTTACCGGTGTAGCTCAGCTACTGGAGGGATACTGCAAAGTGAACTGTGATTGGACCAGCACTCTGACTGGCTGGGAGGCATGTTAATCCTGAGAAAGCGGAACATTCGGACCGGTTCTGTGCTGCGATGCTGAGGTCTGATATGAATCCCATACAAATAATAGCAACCCGTTTTCCTACTCAAGCTAACCTGACACGAAGCCTCCTTACTCGATGGTTTCATTTAACTTCAGAAGGTAAAAAAAAATCAATGATTATAAAACAGATTTTACACAAAGGCCATATCATCATTTATAAAACAAAAAGAACAAAAAAAAAATAAAGATTTAAGTGCTAATGTTGATTAAATAATACTAATAAAAAACAATAGACTCAGAATAAACAACTAAGGGTCTTTTATAAAGGATGGTAAAAAAAAAACAAAAAATAGCTCCTAGTTTGGCTGACACTAAAATTCATGATTGTCCACACTTTGAAAATGATATCGAACCAAAGATGTTCACAACCTCCTTGCAGACCTTTTCCCTTCCCCCTGACATTCATGATAGCTTAAAGTGCAAGCGGCAGGAGGGAAACGGCAAAGATTTCACTCCTGTATCAAACTAAACCTCATTAAAAGGTTGAGTATGCAACTTCTGTATGCCATTAAAATACTACCTACTGTAATAAAATAGCTTATGCTTGATCTCCACAAACTACAGCACTATTAAACTGATATTACCACAGCAACCATGGTCATTAGATCCCGAAGTGGTGGTGTATAATGGCAATTACAGTCATTACCGTTTTTTAGTAGGAGAACGTTGCTCGTTAGGAAAGAATAAAAACTGACTTAGTGTTAGCATTTCATTTTTGTGTGTGTGGGCATTGCGTCAACTTCACAAGCTAAAAGGTAAATAAGGTTACATTTACCCAGAGGCCAATATATAAAGTGCTCTATACATACGTAAGTGCTAAATGTTTCATTTGGGGGGGAGGAGAGTTTAACGTCTACTCTAAAGACGATACATCCTGAGGGTCAGATTAGGGATCATCACAAAAGTTCTAGAGTATACATTCCTAACTCTTTTAGAGGGGACTTCTTGTAAAGAACTTTTGTAAAGACATACATATCTAGTTGTAGTTGCATGTTTTGGTTGTAGTTTGCTGAAGCTTAACCTAAATCTAAGAAAAAGAAGAACTATATGTAATATATAGCGTATTAAAACCTGTGCAAATATGTGTTTGCATGCTAAGATTTCTAGCAACAATGAGGTTTGATTTGGTAAGATAATTTCAGGTTGATATATTTTCTCTATGGTATCTAAAAATATTACTGTCCGACTGCTGAGACTTCTATTATGGCTTGGCACTATGTAATTTCATGAGCTTTATTATTAACCATTGTACATAGTATGTGGCGCCATTCTCCACTTCTCCGTAAGGCTGCATGTCATCGCAATCAAACATTAAGCAATGTTCATGAAACTCAATGTTATTATGTATCACCACCTCGACTCAATTGCCCTTTCCTTAAAGTTCATAATGCTTACGAAGTAGTATGAGGCAGCAAACTGCTGCAAAAAGCTTTAAAAACTCCACTTTTCCCCATAATATACTATTCTACAACTCCATCTAAACCCACAGCCTGCTCTCAGATATTTACAAAACATCTGTACATTTTAGAGATTAGTAAATGTCATCTATTAAACTGTAAAACGGAAAAACCTAAAAGTAACTTGTTATTTCTTTAGCAGTTTCACGAAAACATGAAGGCGTCGTTTAAACAAACTGTGACACACGAGGCAGAACCAGCACTGCCTGCTTTGCAGACGTACACACGCACATACACACACAACCCCCATGGCAAAAAGGAAGTCTGTGAAGGTATCAGCCATTAAGTGTGTTTCTTTTTTTTCCTTTGAATACTAGAAAAACAAAAGTATATTCAAAGCTACAAATAACAGACTACGCTTTTTCATCTCATGCATCAATATAAAATATTAGTTTCTCTTTCCTTTTGTCCATATATTTACATATTATTTTACAGATGTACTGTACAATAAAAGTTGAATCCACATGACATTCTTAAAAATATTTTCTGACCCATAATTACTTTTTGACATGAAAAACATAAAGACAAAAAAAAGAGAGGGAGGAGTTTTTTTGGGGAGGGGGAGAGAAGGAGAGAGAGAGAGAGAGATAGAGATAGAGAGATAGAGAGAGAGAGAGAGAGAGAGAGAGGAGAGAGAGAAAGAAAAAAAGGAACCAGAGCAAATGTGCATGGTGCCATTTGCCAGTTAGACTTCTCTGAAGTCTTGAATCGTTGTCTCCGGCGTACAAACCGGAGCGTTCTGCATAAATTAAATGTGAGACAGAGCGATGACAGCACATACTGGGCGTACAAGACGAGGGGAAGAGAGGGCTGAAAAAGGGGCAAGAGAAGTATGACCCACCTTGCCCCTTTACTCCAGTGGGGCTTGACCAGGTGACAGACAGAGCGGGCGCCGGTCCCCTCGCTAGCCAGTTAAACGGCTCAGCATATGAGGACTATGCTTCCCAGAATTCAGTGCAAGCAGCCAGAGACCAAAGAGGAAAGGCAGGCAGGGGCACAGGGTGAAAACAGCACCCCTTCTGGGTCTTGCCCTTCACCACATGACGGGTATGGTTCGAATACTGCTATTCTTCTGTTGTGCTCCGACGCGGACCTCTTCACCTCTTGACCCCGTGCAATGGAAAATGGGTACGGTCCAAGCCGCCTGGCCATTGCTGGGTTACTGAGGTGGTGCACTGGAGCGGTCTGACATGCTGTCTGGCCTGTGGGATGCCAGTTGCTGCTGCTGATGATGTTGTTGAAGCTGCTGCTGCTGCTGCTGATGCTGCTGTTGGAGCTGCTGCTGCTGCTGTGCCTGTTGCTGTTGGAGCTGCTGCTGCTGTGCCTGTTGCTGTTGTGTTGTTGTGGCAAACGTGCCCTGCTGCTGTAAGGGAAATGCTGCTTGGAGGATCAGCTGGGCTGACTGGTTGCCATGGAGAAGACGAGGGGCCTAAAAAAAAATGTGATAGACATTCAGTCTTCATACACTTTTAATCCGAGACCTTACCGCGACTAATACCTTATACGATATGGAACGTTCATCAATTCTCAATATTAAGTTCAAAACAGAACATTTAAAACAGCATTAATGATTAAAAGCCCTTAAACATTTGGCCCTTAAGCTGGATAGAGAACTCTTTTTACAGTTTAAAATAGTTGAACAAAACTTTACATTAACATTATTTAGCAAATAATCACTCCATCACCCAGACCTAGTTAACAATTCAATATTTTGAGCACATGTTGACTGAAAAATTAAGTCTATAATTATGAGCTGGGAGGCGTAATTATAACGACCATGCTTTATGTCAACTGCTGCATACAAAGTAGGTGCTTCCCAAGTGTTAAAAGCTTAATCTCTAAGGGGCGGTTTCCAGACAGTGTTTAAATTAGACCAAGAGTAGGCCTTAATCTAGAATTGTTAATCAGGACTAAATTTCTAAATTTCTAAACTTTCTAAAACACAGACTAATTGGAGATTACCAATACCTACACTATGGAACTAAAGCAATCAAGATTAATGTAAACCCAGCTGTGCTAGTCTGAATTAGCCAAACTGAGGTTACTAATAAAACATAAAATGGACTAAAAAAATTGTATGAAAAGCCTAAAATTTTATGGGACCGGAGAACAAATCCAATGAACCAATGGCTGAGCATGAGCAAACTCTTTTAAAGACAACAGATTCCAGATACCCCAGCATTAAAGATTAACAGCATACATCTGTTGTGGAACAAAAGGATGACAAAAGGATGCATGGAAATGTGTGCATATTTATAGAATTGCATCTTGTAATTAACTTGGGTTGCAGCATCTGGGAAGTTTATGTACTGTCTTCTCAATTCGCAAATGGAGAATGGTAAGAGTGCCCCATGGACTCACCTGGAGGAACTGCGTCTGCTGCTGGGTAAGTTGGGCCTGGGCTTGGCTCTGCTGCTGGGCGGCAGCAGCCTGGGACTGGGACTGCTGCTCCTGAGAGGTTGTGGGCGGTTGCTGGGCGATGCTGATGGTCTGGGCCTGGCCTTGCTGTGGGGCAAATGCTGTAACTACCTGTCCCATGAACATTGTGGTGGGCACCATGACTGCTCCGCATGCCATAGGTCCCGTCACTAGCTTGGTAAGGAGCTGAGGGGCTGCTGGGAATCTGAGTGGGAAAGAAATGACTAATGAGGGACTGGTGTGTGCAAAATGTAACACACTTCCTTGAGTAACAAATTCTACTGAGCATCTGATAACAGGTGTGTCATGAGCATTAGCTCAGTGCCCAATATTGACTTTCTATGAAGGAGGTGTGGCTGAGTGTGGGAGTATATGTTAACCAGTACCGTATCTGGCGGTCCTGAGAAAAGGTTGCGACAGCGGCTCCACTAGGGTTGCTCTGGGCCAAACTAGTGGCGATCTGCACCACATTGGCCTGGCCTGGCTGGGAGATCATCATGGTGTTGTAGAGAGAAGCCGGAAGAGCTCCTTGAGGAGACTGCAGCGTATGGGATGACCTTTGGGACTGCAGAGGTTGAGAAACAGCATAAGGTGGAATAGTGGAATAATGTGACATTACAAAGCACTGTGTGCTGAGGACTTCACCTACTAGTTGTTTTTTCAGGTACATGTAACATATTGGTTCACTTTATAGGTTTACAGTTACTGCTACAGGATTTATCAGCCCCACTCTACCCTGTCCACCAATGAAATATCTAAGACCACCACTAAAACCAGATACTATTTGAGTGGTGGATCATTCCCAGCCCTCCGACAGGTATCCCATTATGGAAATTCTTAGCTGAAGGCAATAATGAGCAATAATTACGGCATAATTACTGACTAAACAATGGTTTATTTTACATAATCACATTTTAAAATAGGTTCATACAGTTATACAGTTAGTTCTGATGTCACACTGACTATTAGAGACAAGCACACACACGCGCGCATACACACAGATCAGCTGCATCATTAAAACCACTGACAAGTAAAGTGAATAACATTGTGCCGTTACAAAAGCAGCCGTCAAAGAGTAGGATGTATATTTGGCAGCAAGCCAACAGCCCATTTTAAAAGTTGATGTGTTGAAAGCAGGAAACAAGAATAAGGATCTAAGGATCTAAGTCCAAAGGTTCATTGACGCATGTGGGAAGCGAAGACCGGCCCATCTGGTCTGATCCCACAGAACATCTTCTACAGCGCATACTGGTAAATACATTAATGCTGACTATGGTAGAAAGGTGTCAGGGCACACAGTGCCCTGCATATGGGCCAGTGTTGCCACAGTGGTCAGAGTGCCTATGCTGACCCCTATCTACTGCCAAAACCCCCTACAAATAAACACGTGAGCATCAGAACTGTACTATGGAGCAAAGCAAGAAAGTGGCCTAGTTTAATGAATCATTACCTGTGTGACATTTACCTAGCTAAGCGATGGCACAAGGATACCCTGTAGGAAGAAGGGCGCTGGCAGAGGCAGTGTGACGCTCTGGGCAATGTTCTACTATGAAACTTTGGATCCTAGAATTCATATCGATGTTACTTTGTCACATATCACCTACTTAAGCATTGCTGCAGACCTAGTACACCCCTTAATGGCAACAATATTCCCTATTACAGCAATAGGGAGTGTGCTCTGCCACACTGTCAACACTGATCAGGAATGCTTTGTGGGAGTTCAGAGTGTTGACATGACCTCCAAATCCCCCAGATCTGGCAGCACAAGGGAGACCTAAACAATATTAGGTTGGTGGTTTTAGTGTTATTGCTGATGTGCACATACATACATACACACACACACACACACACACACACACACACACATACACAGAGGTAGGGTGTGTGTTAGTGGTATCTCACTTGTGCAAGTGTGGTGTTCTGCTCTCGAAGAAGGTTCTGCTGCTGAGGTGGGGCTTGCTGGGTTTGCTGAGTAACGGTGTGCTGGGGGCCTGTGTGTGTAGGCGCCAGGCCACCTTGTAAGCTGTTGGCTGACAACACTTGACCCTGCATCGTCAGAGCCGTCCCTGGCTGCACTGAGGAACCTTGCGTCAGCTGCACTGAGCCCAGGTTCAGACTACCACCACCAGGCTGCAGAAGCATCTACACATACACAGACACAAATCGGATATGCCACTGTTCAGTAAGATATCACACAAAAACAGCCACAGTTAAATTTAGCACTGACTCTCACAGACAAAGGAAGACACATTCCCAACACTGTGGCACGTTTCAGCATGTTTAAGGTCGGATTAATACCAACTGAAACCATTCTTAGAAGTTCAGAAAAACATTCTAGGAAAAGATTAACTCTTCAAATGCCATGCATTCCACTCAGTGCTCTGACGTGTGTTCAGCCACTAGTTCATTCTCCTCTGCAGGCATCAGGGGGCGCTCACCTGTAAGCCCTGGCCCTGAACCCTCTGTAGCTCTTCCTGGATCTGCCGTAGCTCCTCCTGCTGCCTCTGGATGTTGGCTTCAATCATGCGTGTGCGCTGCTCCAGTTGCTCCTTCAGGTGCTGCATGGCATCTAGCTGCGTGGAGAACTGCAGTACAGGCTGCGAATAAATACACAAATAGAACAAAAATAAGCACTTAAACATACAACCCTGACCTACTAACCAAGAACTGACCATGAAATGGTGGGATCATTTGACTGTTTGTCATATGGTTGGCACAGCCTTCAGTAATGGCTTACAAGGGGTTAGTGTTGCCACATGACTTAAAAGTTCACTGCCAGGTCAAGCGCCACATTCCTGTCAATAGGAATGACATGGAAGAGTAACAGTCATGTGATCCAAGCCAAACAAGAATATCCCCAGCATACAGAATAGCTACAGAAAACACAACTCTTATGCAAATTTCTAGGAATCTATATTTATAGTTACTGCACCTTTTTAACACCGATCCTCTGTTTTATACCAATCCAAGTCTCTACTTCAGACTAGTTTCGGTTACATAACAATGCTTTTCTAAAAGATCTCAGTATTACTGAAGGCAGATTAACATCGTTTGATTATGACTTAACACCAGAATCACAAGCCCATATAAAAATTTGACTCATACTTGAGATTTAAATAATGATGCTCTCATAAGCACAGTGTTAAAAGACAAAAATGTTCTTAACTGCTTGTTGCATTTCTTTCACTAACTTCTCATTCACTTCATACTAGCACCACCTAATCTCTAAATTTGAATCCAAATAGGCAAAACACTGACTTAAAAACAAAGGTGTCTACCCTCATGTGTGAAGCAGAACATATTTTGTGTGTGTGTGTGTGTGTGTGTGTGTGTATGTGTGTGTGTGTCTTACCTGCACAGTGGGCTGCAGCTGCTGTGTCTGCTGGGGCTGAGAAACTAGACACGCTGCCATCGTCTGGCCTGTGTTCTGAGAGCTCTTTGACTAGAGAGGAACACACATTTTAACATTCAGATACACTTGCAATATAGTAACAGTTCGTATTTCAAAAAATCCTGCCTAATGTGGGTTAATCACTCAATGTACTTTGTAGCTTCTTCCTAACAAACAAAAGTTAGCTTTGGTGACCACACACAGGCTGAGACACTTACTTGGCTGCTGATAGAGGACCGTCGCTGGGACGTCATTTCGATGGTGGAGGCGGACTGGCGTGGCGGCGTGCTACGCTCTGTCTGTATCTTTGTCTGAGTGGCTACACAAACATACACAGTGCTCCGTTAGAATCACCATAAAACTTCAGTTTCATATGTCTACATTTACATTTACGGCATTTAGCAGACGCTTTTATCCAAAGCGACTTCCATTCCCTACCTACAGGGCACAGTGTCCCTGGAGCAACTTGGGGTTAAGGGTCTTGCTCAGGGACCCAGTGGTGAATGAATTATTCATTTATTTCTCTGCTTAATTTTAGGTGGTATTAAGAAGTATCATGAACACAGTCTCACTCTGAAAAGTTTACCTCATTTTTTTTACGCAACATTTCCGACATTCTGCTGACAATTCAGCTCTCCGTTCTGATTTATGAGGTCACAAGTGAATAACTTCACAACCTATCTATATTGTCTACAGTATAGATACACTGTATATCAAAGGAGCAGTTGTTCAAATGCCAAGCCTTTGCTACCAAGACCAGACTGAGGAACTGAACAGAATAGAAAATGAAACCCAAACACATCAGTGTTAACAACCTCAAGAGCCACAATGGCTGTAATGCAGTAGGTGGATCTGTGCTAATACGTACAGGTGGGGTCAGACACGGCGGTGTGAGAGGAGGACTTGCGCGAGCTTCGGGAGGAGGCGGAGGGTGTGCGACTGTGGTCAAAGCGCTCCAGTGCCTCCTTCAAGCTAGATGTGTTCAACTCTGAGCCAGAGTCCTGAGACTGAGAGAGGGAGGGAACAGAAGATGATACTGAGGATGGCTACAGAGCCATAGTCCCTAAATGAACATATTACACATAATATTTTGAGTGTAACACAAATCTAATCCTATTATAAACATATCGTTGGTATAATAACATCCATTTTGCTGAACTAAACCAGTGTGGAGGGCTTGTAGGCTGTCAGTGAAGTCCTACTGGTTTCTTGGAACTGAAAATCCACATCTATAGTTTTTGTTATTCATTTTTAATTCAACAAATGTGTGTACTTTGCTTCAAAATAATAGGGTCAAATTATACAAGTACAAAGAAAATCTTTTCACAAAACATTTGTTTTGTAAATATCTAATATGTATTTATTGCCACTGGTTAGGAATTCTGGCATTGAGTCCCAATATGCCAGATCAACAGCCATTATAATGTAGAACTGGCAGAGGTTTCAATCAACAATTTTTTTGACTTTCACGCACGCACACACACACACACACACACACACACACACACACACACACACACACACACACACACACACACACAATAATCAGTGTAATAACCAGTTGATCTATGCAATTTCTCATTGTGTGCTAAATCCTCTTCATTACCTTCATTATTTGTGCAATTGTTTATTATGTGCAATAGTCTTATCATGTGCAATATTGCTACTAAGGCCACTACTTAAATCACTTATGTTACTAATTATGTGCAATAATTTATGTACAGTAGTCTTATCGTGTGCGATGTCACTACATATGCCACTAAACACAGACTTGGTATCGAGTGCAACTCTAAATCACTTTTTGTGTTAACTAGTGAACTATTTCAGCATTTATTTTTCTATAGTATTTATATCCACCATTCTTACTGACCACAGTATTTTAGTACATAGCATAGTATTTTTAGTAAAACAATGTTTTCTGGGTATTTCTTTAGACTTTTATTTGTCTTTTACCATATATTTTATATAATTCTTGACTTTAATTCTTTGACACAGGTTATCCTAGTTTGTACTTTTTTTTTGTGATTAAACCATTGAAGCAGAGCATCACCTCTCCTTTCTCGTTCCTGATTCGTCGATTGAAGTCTTTGCCCTCTAGACACAGAAAGTCATCACCAGGCTGAATTATGCCGCACTTAGCTGCGATGGCGCGGGCTGTGTTGATATTGTCTCCAGTAACCATGCGCACAGTGATTCCTGCCCTCTGACACTTTCGGATGGCCTCAGGTACCTTAAGTGGGAAAATTTAAAGACACAAAAACAAAATAATAATAATAAAAAATGTAAATGTAGTTATTTTATATATGCAATACTATATTTAAATATTTAAAGGTCCCATGACATTAAAATGTCACTTTATAAGATTTTTTAACATTAATGCGAGTTCCCCTAGCCTGCCTATGGTCCTGCATTGGTAGAAATGGCGATAGGCTCCATGCTTAGGTGTACAAATGAGCACAAATGTTTTTTTTCCCTTCATGCAAGCCTCTGAAGAACCAGTGGGTTAATTTTATTTTCTCTGGAAATGCACAACACAATACAGAGCTGGTCTTGCTGAATGGCTGATAATTAAGTCTGGATCAGTTCTAACTCTCCTTGGCTCAGCTACAAACCTCAGACAAGTAAGTCAACTTAACACTATATAATTTTGCTGCTTTGTGTCACGGTCACTGCGCCTTCTACCCGTAGGCACCGCCCTCCCTCCCCTGAATATTAGTTTCCCCATTCAGTCTGCCTCCTCTGTGCCCAGTTCGCCTTTGTTCCAATCCCCTCAGTTCCTCCCTTCTTCCCTTTGTTGCTTTCTCCCTTTCTAGTCCT
>JBBPDC010000156.1:11320234-11335281 GCA_037974485.1 Hemigrammopetersius urotaenia | reverse complement strand
ACTATTGCACCACACTACGACCCAGGTTTATGATTTACTTGCGCTTTTTGGCCCCTCTGTGATTCCGTATTACTTCAGTCTTCTCGTTCATACCTAGTCCCGAAAGACATCATGTACCATACCGTGACCCATGTACTCTGACGGTTCGCTAAGAATACATGTACCGTTACAGCCCTAGTACTAACATACTGCACTTCCACATGTTGTACCAGCTGGTCAGCAACAGCCTCGAAAGCTCTTCAGAGCGTCATCAGCATCTCCCAGAAAATCGGCTGTGCACTGTCCTATCTGATGGAGCTGTTCAGCTCTCACTGCCTCAGCCAAGCGAACAGGGTTCTTAAAATCTCACTCCACTCTGGACATCATCTGTTTGAGGTGTTGCTCAGTCACATCATGGACAAACTGGACTAAAAAACAGCTTTTACCCCAGAGCCATAAGAGAACTGAATGCTGCTACTCATTGGCTCTGTCCAACTGGACACCGCACTAATGCACAAAATCATTATACTCAGTTGTTTGCACTACGGGACATAAGCCATGAAATGTCTTACCCCCTTCAATTTACTGCACCTTATCTGTAGATTTCTTTACAACACTACATGTGCCATCATCACTGGTGATTCACTGTGCAATTAGCTTTATTGGGATTTTTTCTGCTGCTAACGGTTTGTCTATATTGTTTACTTGTCTATTTACAAAGTCCTTTGTCTGTTTTACACTTTTTTTCTATACTTATGTATTCAGCTATTTAAAATGTGTAGATTATGCATGTAGCACTGTTAAGATTGTGAACCAATTCAGTTGTACCCTGTGCAATGACAATAAAGATGTCTAAGAACGAAATTGCTCTCTGTCCCTGTACTGGCACACTCTTCTTCTCGAGGGAGGCATAGTGGGATTCTCAGCCAAGCGGAGATCCCAAAATTGATTGTTGCTACAACTATTTCAACAGCAAAAGAAGAGCTGCATATTTTCTCTGATGTTTCAGTAAAGGGCATTTCTTCTGAAGCCTGGTCGTCGATGCTGAACAATGTTGAAAAAAACACATTACATAGTGCTTGTCTCAGAGTGCTCATTCCACGGCCCATTCCACTGATGGGACTCTCAGAACTCCTCTCAGGTTCTAGCACTTATCCTCCTGAAATACAGTCATCCAAGCCACAAGTTTTCTCTTATCCACATCATTCAAATTCATAAATCTAAAAATCAGGATCAAACATGTAATTCATGACATCACCTCGGACAGCAGGGGATTTCTGGAAAATGGAGACAGCCATAATGAAATATGTGCAAGGAGAAGCATGCAAAGTTGAGTTTCCTGTACAATCAGAGGCAAGGATATTCCCAGTGTCTTCTGTGATGATGGCAACATCCTAAAAAAATGGTAGGATGACTCAGTTACACGGACCTTGAGAACAAAGAGAAACATTCATCTGTCATTCCGGGTCGCAGTCATATTTCAAAGCTGTTGGTTAAACATTAAAATCAAAAAGTAATGCATCGAGATTGAATAGTTACAGAATGAGTCGTCCATAACATAAGTTACTGGATCATGGAAGCAAGAAGGCTGATCCAAATCCTTCACGATTGCATAACATGTCCCAAACATAAGGGCAAAGCCACTGAAGAATGACCTGACCCTTAAGCACTGATCCACAATTCATGTGCACCTGGAATTCTGACAAGGCTAGTGTCCCTCATTTACAAGCAATGCTCATCTGACAAGAAGAATCTCCATAATCAGCAGTGGAGGCGGGTACAGCACCTTGCGAACAAGTACAGATGGGACTATTTGGGAATACTGTAGAGTCGCAAGTAGCAGAATGAACGTCCAAGCTGGTGACCTGGTGGTTAGGGAGTTGCCCCTGCAATCAGAAAGTTGTCGGTTCAAATCCCAACACAGCTAGTGTCATCACTGAGGTACTCTTGAGCAGGGTACTGTCTGCAAGTGCCCCCCGTTGGTGGCAGTCCCCTGTTTCACTTGGTGAATGGGTTAAATGCAGTGAAAGATTTTCGCATTGTTCACACTGTGGGCTGTACTATGCTGTGGTGGGTTCATTTACATTTAAGGCATTTTAGCTGACGCTTTTGTCCAAAGTGACTTTCATTCTCTAACTACAGGGGGCAGTCTCCCTGGAACTTAGGGTTTAGGGTCTTGCTCAGGGACCCAATGGTGATGCTGAAGGTAGGATTCGAACCTATGACCTCTTGGTCCAGAGGCAAGTATCCCACCCACTGAGCTACCTCCACCCAGCATGACTATAAGGGGCCACATTACTTTACAAATCCCAGAGTAAGAGGTATAGTCATGCAAAGAGACTCTTAAGCGGGATGCACATGTTCAATAAGACCTGTTAACAAGACTTACCCTTATGATTGGAAAGTTAGAATATCAACATGAACATCTTGAAGAACGGCGACTCAAAGAGACACTTGAGACCTGTAACAGGAACAGTACACAGGACTAAAACATCACAATAATACACTCATTCTGTAATTCCTGCTCATAGATCTCAATTGTAATGTTTCTTAGTTCCTTAGTTTAATGAATAGTGTTTTTTCACTAAAACTAGATGTAGAGTGCTGACATATATTATTTATCCAGCATTTTAGCATTAGCTAATTGTTTTAATTAATATTGTCAGTGTGTATTGCATGACTATTAATTTGCCGTTATGAATTGTGTTAGAAAAACAGGAAGTGTACACAGTGTTTTCAAAGATCAGAAACTTTATATACGACAAGTGAGATCTCAACTAAAACTTGTCCTAAATGATTGTGTGCTTCGGTGAGTCCTTGCGTATGAGTATTTGCTTAAATTGAACTCAGTAATGTTAATATTATATGTTCCTGTATGTTTGTTATTCACCATGTTTGGGAGTAGTTACACCATAAGAGCTCAGCTTACCTTGCTTAACACTTCATCTTGATAGTGTTTTGGCTAATCACTGCTATAGAAACATACTGTGATTGGGTATAAAACTCATTCATTCATTTCATAACTGCTCAATTCTCACTAGGGTCGCAGGTACTTGGAGCCTATCTTCACCCAGGGTGGGACTCCAGCCCACCACAGATAAAGCTCATAAGACAATAATTTAAGTAACATAAGACAATTACACATAAATCCTTACGTCACTTAAAATAATAGGTGTGTTCTGTGTTTGCTACTATTTGAGGCAAACTGATTCACAAAACTGATTCACAAAACTGATTCGCAAAGTCAGGGACCTTAGCTCTTCTTGTCTCCACATTCAAAAACACCCAGGTTCCATGAGCAGCTGGATGGTGGTCATTATTTTACACAGTCTAAAGAGTTGACATGACTAATGATACATTTCAACGATCTTCATGATAAATGGGCTGGGAACTAATTGTGGGAAATAAAACTCCCTCAAAATAAATACATGTAGAATTATAATATAAAAGTTCATTAGTTTTCTATAAGCGCTTAATCCTTACTAGGGTTGTGGGTACCTGGAGCCTATTCCGAAGTCTGTGGGCACAAGGCAGGGACTCACCCTGGGTGGGGCACCAGCCTACTGCAGAATAGTAGGTTTTAATGTAATTTAAAAGTAGCCCCTTGAAAAATGTCATTAATGTAATTAATATATTTTCATCGATTTACTGCTTCATTTATTTATCTCAGGATTGATTTCATAGCTATACCTATTTATTTTCTGGTTGTTATTTAATTATTAGAGATGGGTTTAATTGCATTCCATAGTTCCATAGTTCATAGCTTATGACATCAATACTGGCGATAAACTTTACAAGATTACATCTGATTCAACTTGTGGATCCCAGGCAAAATTTTCTTCATGGTGTTAACTGGAACTATGAGCACTGGAGGACTTCAGTAAGGCTGGCTATTTCATTTCATGAGTGAAATATTTTGATAAAGCCTCTGTTATAAGGTGAATTAAGTGGTATCTCAAATGTCTAAAAGAGTGTCTAAAAGTTTTTCCACATTGTGTTGTGTTTGTACAATAATGGAAAGCTATATATGGACCTTACAATCATACTGATATAGATTTTTAAACCAGAAACATGCATTTCTTTAATCCAATAAATAGTTCAGACAGACTTAAGCAGAGATTAGTGAAGACCCTGCTTCTTTATTGTGGATGGGGTTGTTTTTGTTTTTTTTATCCCTAGTGGTAAAACAAGGTCTTTAATTTAGCGTTTTCATTTATAAAAGGAACACTGAAGGCTGTTTTGGTCTAAAATGAAAAATGGATGAAAAATGCTAGCATTCCTTGTTTTATTCTAAATAGCTTAATGCCTATTTGTGATAGAGACCTTAAATACTGGAACAAAATTAATAAAAGATGGTAAGAAAACTAGATATTGATACTGCAGAGGTTTGGGGAGGATAGGAACAGTACTTGTCCAGATATTCCTGTAAACAAGGCTTTGCAGATGAAATGATCTCAGGGTCTGAAAAAATATGAAAAAAATATTTTTTGATTTTGAGATCTATTCATGATATAAACAATGAATGAACAAAATCTGAGATGGTGTTGCAACAACCTTATTTGATCTGACACGGAATGACCCTGGTATATGATGATTTAGGAATACAGTTAATACTGTGTTCTAGTGTTAGCCCTGTAGCTCCTGTGCAAAACATAAAAAGCAAACTCTGGACAGTATGATGAACTACGTTTGGGCAAACGTAAATTGTGTAAATTTGATTTCACACTGAACTATTCCTTTAAATGGAGGGTAGAAACCTCTGCCTGACATCCCTCCTTCTGACGCACACTGACAGGGCGTAATTAACCTTATCAATATGGCAAGTAACTGACATTATTTCATTTCTGGATCACAATGAACTTGAAAAGATCGATGATCAGGAAGCAGCTGTACATACTGCAGCTGCTTTGCCCGCCAGGTCAGGCTTGGCCTGTGCAATTAAAGCTGCGTTTTGTGGGCTTTCTAAAGCCAGCTCCTCACTGGGAGAACGAACGCTGGTATTTCAGGGTAGTAATTAGCGGCAATGTTTTCCTTCAGATGGAAGAGGGGTTAGCAGGCATTATGGTCCACAGAGAACACTTGATCTAAGCACTGGCTTACATGAAGTATGCCTGTAAAAAATTGCAATATGGCTTGATCTCACACTAATACACTCTGACTGACAGACACTGGCGGTTTAAACAGAATACTAGAAAAACTGCATAGAAAAACAATGATTTATTGATTTTATACTACACCATGCTTTTTATTCTACATGTCTGAATTCCAAATGACCTTCTACTTCCATTGACTGTGCACCGTTTGGATGCTGGAGCGAGTAGATTATTCCAGATGCAGAAGATAATAAAGTAGGGAGCCATTTGAGATTCAGCCAACATTTCCACCAAGCCCAGTCCCAAAAGGCACCCTAAGCCTCGCAGTCCTCCTTAAAGTCCACACCTTCGTGACTTTCTTTATAAGCTCGTTTGAGCTAATCTACAGTGGCTCCATGACAAGCTTAAATAATAGACTTTTAATAGGTAGCATTTTTATTCACATGAGATTATGCTCCTGCCGGCTATGTTGGTTTCTGAGTGTATCTCAAAAAATCACTGGTATAGGCTGCTGCTGAGCCCGGTCCTTGAAAAAGACAATAGTGCACATAGAGTACATAGAGATCTGATTTGGTGCGAAGACTAGCTGTTTTATTGCTAATGATGCCCTTGTAGCTGCTCTGCATAACAGAAAAAACATAGACCAATCATGGTTGTTCCCAAGTCCTGGTTAACTAACTACACCTGGGCTATGAGAACAATCATTTTTCTGCAATTATTCACCATGTCTTTTTTAAAAGAGAGTTTTTTTCTTCCAAAATTTGGAAAATTAGTATCAAATACGACAAAGCAATGGGCCCATTTTCATGTTACAACAACCATAGAGCTACAGAGTGAGACAATTTTCAGTAATGGTGAGAAAAAAATACTGCTAAAGCAACAACAGAGGAACAGTCATAATAACATCTGTAAATGCTTCATGGTCAGTCCACATGAATCTGCTGTTATTATTGTGCACTTCTATGACTACAGCTTGCACTTTTCAGTCAAGCTTTCTCTCCTTTTAATGTAATCAGCATAGTCTTTCATCGTCAACAATGGCCACAAGCACACACACACTAATTATAAAGAGCTCATATCTGACCGCGTAATTTTGTGCTCAGATGTAATTTTATGCTCCACTAATTGCTTATCATCTTTCGCTGCCCCCCCCCCCCCCCCATAAACGTACTCACTCCCGAATTCACAGTGCTGGAGCGGTGGTGGGGTGGCATTTTCATTTTCATTTCCAGCTGTTAAAACTCATACATTCATACATCCTTCATCTTGAGGTTCGTGCTAAATTTTACTCTCATATCAAATCACATATCAAAACGTTTTTTTTTCCCGTTTTGTTTGAACATGTTTGAAACACCATAGTCAAGGAGAATATGGATGTATGTTGAGTCAGTGAAGATCTCAGGAAATTGACACACACTGATGGGAATTAATGACACGTCATCGCTTGTTTCTGCGCACTTTCATCTGTTCTCATCTCTGGATACATGAACAAACACAAATGACCCACATCAATAATTGGAGGGGGATTAAATGAAACTTCTAAAACTGTACTTCTTTGTCTATGTGACACCTGTACAGGTCTAACTAGGGTCAGCAGGCATCCTGGTTTGGACCAGAAAGTCTAGTTTTGAGATTTGTTGACTGCATCTGATTTATTGAAGTGAATAAAGTCTGTGTTAGATCAGACATCCTTTAACACAGATAAAAAGGTTTAGACACTTGATCAACTCTATGCCTAAAGTAATAGACTTTAGCAGACAAGCAGGTCACAAATAGCCAGTATTGCATTTATTAAGCAGAGTGATACTGGAGTGCATAAAGATACCTTTATCTTGATTGATAAATAGTCATATACAACTACTGTTAATCAAGTTAACACTTACGATCCTGCACTATAATTATGAATGGTTCTCATGAGAGGGAGTTCAGTTGTTTTAATGTCAGTTACATTATGTTACACAATCTTAACATTAATATTAGTATAGATCTATTGCCTGAGTGTCATGTGGGTTTGGGGAAAAAGACACAGCAGCAGGCAGCATATTGATTCAGGACAGGTTTTCTTTAATAGACTCTTCAACAGATCTCAGGACAGGCTTACGACATTCAAATACAAAATTCACGAAGGCTGAGAACTAGGAAGGCTTGGAGGACCTTCACTCCGAGGAGACCCTTACGGTTAACTCAAAATACACAGTCCTGGAGCCTCTCAGCTCTGAGCACTTTCAATGTCACCTGAACGGATGTGCCACTTCCAGTGAGGCCGGAGCTCTTGGAGTCCCGCCTGTAATGATTACAGGAAGAGAGGAGGAGAGCGAAGGGGAGAGTGCACACAAGTCCAAGTTAGAACCCCATGTTTAGCTGACACTTATCAGCACGCCCTTGATCCTCTCCTTGTTTCCTGTCTCTTTGCAAAATGGCCAGATCATTTCCTCTTCCACAGCCGAGCTCACAGCAAACACCAGATTGCTACAGTTTCTTTTCAGAGTCCACAGCAAACACCAGAGTGCTACAGTTTCTTTTCTGTGTTCTATAACAAAGTTTGCCTCAGCACCTTACCCTTGAAACTGGGTGACCACGCATCGAATCTCTGGCTCAGCCCGGCTTTAAACACACACACAAACTCTCTCAACCAATCACACATCGAAGACAATCATTGACTACTTAGAGTGTGTCCGAAATCGCGCACTTGCACACTTTTAGTCCGAGATTTTAGTGCGTAGTGCGCTCACACTGAAAACCAAGCTAAAACTGAAAGTACCCAGATGGTGCACTGAAATCGGCCAGAAAACGCAGTCATTGAAATGCAAGACATGCATTAAGCTTAAGAATTTATTCAAACCCAGCTAGCATGATAAATAATATATATAAAGCCATTCTAAATCACACATAGTCCTTAGTCATAAGGACATCATCATAGCACCAAAAGAAATATATATTAAATATGTATTGCCAAATATCTATGGATTATTGCATAGTAAAGTGATGACAATATGTTACTTAAATAAACAATGTTTATTTAGGTAACATATTGAGGTTTATTAGTGGGTCTAAAACAATGCTGCCAGATGAATGTATGACTTATCTGGTGAAATAATAAAAATTGCATCAACTTAGTAGATCTTTTGATCTAAAATAAATAAATCTCCGAAGTCAAAGATGTGACCAATTGCAGAAGAGTATATTATTTGACTGCTGTCAAAAAGGAAATAGTAAATGCACACTAACTGACAAATATACTGATCAAGCTAAATTATTACAATTTAAAATACACAGATGAGTACAACTTTTAAGTGATGAATCCTAACTGTATTACAATAAAAAGGTTTTCATTTGTGAATCCTAATTACAGCTATATTACAATTAAAACTGGCTCAGTGTTCACACCAAGAGCTTGATAGCTTGACTAGCTGACTGATAAATCCACTAGATGGGAGTTTGGTTAGCATCACCTAGTCAAGAACAGTGGCAGGAAAAACAGCAGGCTATGTCCAGGTTCATTAAAAAATCTTTTGATAAACATAAAATACGGAAATACTGCAGAAGACTAAACTAATTCAATTGCAAGCTTCGTAATACTAACTTTTAAATGTCTTCCCTAAACCAAGAACCGCCTGCTCTAACAGGAAATTGCTGCAACCAAACAATTACAGGTTGCCAGTTACAAAAGCACATGCAATGCTCTTGTTTACATTTACATTTATGGCATTTAGCAGACGCTTTTATCCAAAGCGACTTCCATTTCCTAACTACAGGGAACAGTCTCTCCCTGGAGCAATTTGGGGTTAAGGGTCTTGCTCAGGGACCCAGTGGTGGTATGCTGAAGGCAGGATTCGAACCCATGACCTCTTGGTCCAGAGGCAAGTATCCACTGAGCTACCTCTACCCCATTAAAACGGAACATTATGAAACATACAGTGATTTTAGCAATTTGCATCAAGAGGTCTGTGTAACTTATTGACAATCCTTTTGATGTTACATTTTGGAGTAATTACAGAAGTGATATTTCACAGTGATATTTAATTTTGCTTTCACACAGAGATGTTTGCTAATTTTTACCAGGGTGCCCACACAGTTCGGTGGTCATGCATCCTCTCAAACATTTATTCATTCATTTATTCATTTTCTGTAACCGCTTAGTAACCTATCCCATGGCCAATGGGCGCTCGTACGAGTTGATTTTTGTTTTTTTAAAGTCTAATTGTTTAGGCTTACATCAATAAATCTTCTTTATTTTTGATCCATAAAAACATATGGCTATAATGTCTATTAAACTCATTCATCCTAAACCTTATGCTGATGATGTGACCTGATACAGCTATGTTTAAAGTATCTATAATCCAAGCTTGATTATTTGATTTGAGGCAGTCTACAGCAGGACTGTCACACTTTGCAACTGAAACAGCACTCAGCTTGGCGCCATCACAGGTAATAGTGCCTCTGGGTTCGGAAGAGGAGGTAACAATTGCAGTTATTTCCCAACAGAAGTGTACTTATGGAGGATGGTCATGTTTGTTTTAGAGTGGGCTACTGATAAAGCAATCATCTGAGGGGCAATATGGAGGCAACCCAGGAAAAATACTCAGCTAACTCCAAAAGGGCGAGGCCCTATTATCTTGAAAATGTTCTACATTTCGTTTGGTCAGGCGGAGAGGACAAGATGATCAACAAGGACAAAAATGTCCAGCATGTAAGTTTAACTTTGTATAAAGGACTGTATGTAAGGGGTAAAGGGAACTGTAGCAGGACATGTAGAGCTTTTATATCGTTTAAAATTCTGCCGTCTGGTTGATATCTCCTAAAACAGAGGTCTCCAACCGCCGGGTTGTGGACTGGTATTGGTCTGTGAGTCATTTGGTGTCAGGCTGCACAGAAAGCCTGAATAAAAAATATTTGATTGATTTTCAGAGTCTGAAAAATATTATTTTGAAAAAAAATGCTTGTCTCGGTCATGTGATACGGTACATCAGAAATGTAGCCCACAAGCTAGCAAAAATTAATAAAAACAAGAGAATCTTCATATTTTTATATGTTGGACTCCCATTTGCACTCAGATCAGGACCTAGGTCACTGTAGAACCAACTCCAGTGGTGTTTGGGCCTTGTGCTGCTGAAAGTGAACTTTCCCCCCAAGCTTCTGTTTCTTAGCAAATTGAAGCAGGTGTGTCCCTGTATTTTGCTCCATTCAAGATGCCCAGTCCTCTAACAAACTGATACTGTCACCCCCGTACACCAAGGTAGAGACTTGGGGTGCTTTCACACCTACAGCATTTGGTGCGCACCAAACGTGTTTGGTGCCTTGGTTCGGTTCGTTTGCGTTGATGTGAATGCAATCTCTGTACTTTGGTGCGCACCAAATCAATCGATCCGAGACCTGCCTGAAGGGGTGGTCTTGGACCGCTTTATCCGCTCTACTCTGGTGCGGTTCGTCTGGTATGAAAGCAACCAAGCCAAAATGGACGAAACGGTATAGTTTAATGCATTATGGGTATCAGATGAGATACGGGATTGCTGGCTAATAACGAAATGATCATTCAGGAGGAGGAGGAGGACACGTCTCTTCTCCCTGAAGTGGCGAGATTAATAAATCAGGAAGTTGGTTTGGAGTCGCAGCCGCGAATCATGTTCGAAATGAATTGTCTGGAAAAAATGATCTGTGCGTACAATGTAATGTGCGAGGATCAGCGACATGAGCGCAATGCAAGGCTGTTCCTCCATGATTATTGAAAGTGACGCGATTTTCTGAAAATAGTCTGTTTCCAGTGCCGATGGTCTCCGCGGTCCATTTTGGTTCGTTTAGAACTCTGCATATGTGAAAGCAAACTGTACCCACGTCTGTTTACTACATTGTAACAATTTTCTGACTGGTGCAGACTAAAGCAATCAAAATATAGGTGTGAAAGCACCCTTAAGAGACTTAATTCTTAAGGCCTGGGCAATGGGGAAATTTCCAGTTTACTTCCATACATAGTACTGAGAGAGCTCTGTTTGGGTTACTCAGTTACATGTAAAATTTATGTTTTTGTATGAATTTGTTTCTGATTATATGTTATATTGTTACATTTTAGTCCCAAACATTTAGTCATTCGTTCCCTTTTCTAGTTTAGTTAAAAAAATTTTAGGTTCATGATATTGTCTGTACTGTGTTATGATTGGTCCCACCTCTCACCGCTGAGGTTTTTCAATTCAGCATAAAAAAAGAGAAGAGAGCTTTCTAGTTGGACACAAACGGTGCAGCATCCTAAAGGTGGACCAACCGGTTAGATACATCTAATAAAGTGAATAGTAAATGAACACAGTGTTCAAAACCTACAGCAGCTGTGCTATGTCTGAAAATGATCCCCCATCCAAATAATATTTGGTCCAGACCACCAACAAATGGGGTAGAGCAGGCTAACAAATGATGCAGAGAAACGGTTGCACATACCTAATTTTGAGTGACATATGTACTGGGACACGTTGAAATAACTGTACTTAACCCTCTATGGCATGCATTTTTATTTTAAGAGGAAAAAATATTTCACCATAGTTTTTGGGAGCTTGGGGGTCCTTGATAATATATCTATCGTAAAATGTGTCCCACACAAGGGCATGTGTCCCACCTCAGGGCAACAAAATGCTACAGGGGTACTAAAATTCCAAGGTACACTCAAAGAAATGACTCTGGGGTATAGTAATATATTCCTTGAAAAATAGTAATTTTCACACTGTAATATTAATTTTGGAGGGAACTCAATAAAGACAAAAAAAATTACACAATTAATTTGTGTAATCAATTTACTGAGTGGGACAAGTAAATCTCACAAGAGATTCTCAAATGTTATTTAAATATATTTCTGTCAAGGCACTACACCTGAAAATAGTAAGTAACCTTTATTTAGAACAATTAGGTCTTCATTTGAACATGCGCAGTAAGTCAGAAAGCATGTTGAGGCAACAGACAAGAAGTAGTTTGGAGTCGAAAGCGGGAATCGCCGTTTTGCCAATCCTACAGACAGTTTTAAAAGTAAACTCGACTCCTGTGTGTGATGGAGGCTTGCGTGCTAAATGTAGTAAACCAAGTCTCAACAACAAAGCAGCCCTTAAAATATTGCGACGAGCCGGCAGGCAGAACTGGCTCCCATGAGCCTTTGCGGGCGGAGTGAGTGGCCTTTTGGCTGTTAAATTGTGTTTTGGGCATCAATTAAGGGGGGAAGTAGATGTGTGTGACGTTTAATGTGTTCGTGTGTAAATTGTGTGTCATTCTGTATGCTGGAGCCGTGTTTCGACAGTCACCCTCCACTAGAGTGCTAGAGGAGCGGGTGCGGTGGCAGGCGAAACACAATCTTGCTGTCGGTAAAGTCGGTGTGGTACTAACTTTTGACAGATGGAGGAGCAATTCGCACTGTGTTGTAGTCTAGAACGCTGCAGTGAAGCTAACAAGATACGTGAAAGCTTGTGAACACTCAGGTTGTCATTACTGTCTCTTTCTCACGCTGGTCTCAATATTTAAATAAAGTGAATTAATGTTGTTTGATAGTTGAAATATTAAGCATTAAATACACAAGTGCTAATTAATATTAAATTAATAGCGTTAGTCCAACATGAAAATAATTTTTTAACATTTACTCAATATTTCTGAGTACACGTGACTGCTCATGTATATGTTAAGGTAAATTTTACCTGTTTCTCATAACTAAGTTGCACTCGATTACAGCATTAAAATGTACTCAAAAAAATTGAGTGCAAATAGTTACTAAAAATTTTTACAGTAAATTCTATGAGTTATTTCTTTGAGTGTATTCTATATGGAATGAGGAACAAACAAACACTAAATACATTAGTTTGATTGCAACAACAACAAACACTTAAACAAGTTTTATTTCAACAAACATCAATTACAATTATTTTATCAATCAGTGGGTTAGAGATTAGCTGCACAGAGTGTTTGTGTAAACACACACACACACATATACCTTACTGCACAATGTTGCCCTGAGGCAACAAATGAAAAACTACTATTTTAGTATATAAATAAAGACAAAAAATGTCTTTACTCAATCAGATATGCTTCTTCACATTTTCATGTGCATTGCAGATTTTTGATGCAATAATTATTTCAAATTCTGTTTAAAAGTGAAATTTATCTTGCCTTCTGCTAGCAGTGTGTCCAACCCAGCTATTGGCTGAAAAAGGATTGTTCCACCCCCAGACGAAAGGTCAAACCTCCACCCACTTCAAATGTTATTGGTCCCAGACTAATCATCAGACTTTTAATGTGATGTTTTTTTTGTTTTTTGTTTAATGGGGCAGTGGTTGGGCAAAAAGAATGGTTTGTTGCCTGAAGGCAACACCATGCCATAGAGGGTTAACATAAACATAAACATTAAAAATATGTTTTAAATATATTTCTACTGAATACGGACAGAAGCCCCTGATGTAAGGCAAAGTCTGACTTTAACAGAAAGATGTATTTGTTGTAAAGGTATACAATATTTCAATGAGAAAATACACCAGACAACTGGAAAAAACCCTGACCATCATTGATTGACAGTTAAAGTACAACAGTTTACGTCTCCAGGTGAGGTATGTTTGCGTAGTCCACACAGGGCAGATGGACTGGTACAGGAACTACAGTTTAGAGTCCCAGATAAAACTGTGTCTGTAATGTCTGCTGAGACGAAAAACATCAAAACAGGCACTAGAGCAGATAGGAAGCTTTGTGAACTAAAGAGTACACAGACACAGTCACGTGCACTAATTGTAGCTGGGCTCTCTGTTGTTAAGGGTCTGTTTTGCAGGTCACTGGAGGGTGGGTGCTCATCTTTGATTTTACATTGAAATAGCGCAGCTATAAAGGGATGGTGAATATGCCTGCACAGGACAGACTGAAAGAGAAATTGCCCTTATAGTGCATTATCCAGGCCCATCTCAGAGGCACAGCTCAGTACAAATGACCAGATGAATAGCCACTGAATACATTACAGCATACAGCATTCTCAATACGGCCAGTCAGTTAAATTATTCACCAATTAAGTAAGCTAATAAGCTAAGGCAGACAGCACATGCACTTTTCTAACAAAAGAAATGCTTTTGTAATCTATAACACAAAGCTAATGACAAAATATTAGCCTATTCCTTGGCCTAATTACAAAGATTATCTCAGCGAAAGGCCACATGGGCCACACCAAGACTAATACCCACATAAAGAAAGGAAAATAAATAAACTACTTTTATCTACTCACAAAACCACCTCAGCACAATGCCATGGACAGTACTTTAGAGTGAAATAGGCCAGCTTACCTAAGGCAAGCAGATTCTTCTTAATGGTAAAGCGCTGTATATTTACCTGGTATGTGTGATTGTTGCTATCACATATCAGTTTCAAACCTACATTGTTAACAGAGTCTCAGAATTTCATGCACGTTCAAACAGAGGTAGAGTTTACAATATCATTGCAAATGGCGCCTCTTGGTGGCAAAGAGAATTACTGCAGGTATTGATTCATTTCGTCCGGTTTCAATATTTTATTTGATTGTTGTTCCACTTGTTTGCATATATATAGCACACCTGACCATTATACGTACAGAGACTTTAATAACATTGCACAAATACATAGACTTTAATACGGAGTTGGTCCACCATTTGCAGAGCAGACAACTTCCACTTTTCCTGGACGGCTTTTCACAAGATGTTGGAGTTTCTGTGGGAATTTGTGCCCATTCAGCCTGTGGAGCATTTATGAGGACAGACGCTGATGTTGAATGAGAAGGTCTGGCTCACAATCTCTGTACAAGTTCATCCTAGAGGTGCTGGAGTCAAGTTCTTCCACACTGAACTCATCCAACCATGCCTTTATGGACAGTATTAGATTAATCTCACTGTAATCTTGGAATTAATCTAGATTAATCTCATTTGAATTCTGCCGAAGGCATTCAGAATATGTGTG
Organism: Hemigrammopetersius urotaenia; assembly: GCA_037974485.1. Classification (NCBI taxonomy): domain Eukaryota; kingdom Metazoa; phylum Chordata; class Actinopteri; order Characiformes; family Alestidae; genus Hemigrammopetersius; species Hemigrammopetersius urotaenia. Next base: position 11,320,282 of record JBBPDC010000156.1, on the reverse strand, counting down.
CTACCCAAATAATGACTAAAAGTAAGTCTCTGAGAACGGGTTTCTCAA
>JBBPDC010000156.1:11279710-11312013 GCA_037974485.1 Hemigrammopetersius urotaenia | reverse complement strand
AGACTTAAAGGTGCGATTAATCGCGAGTTAACTATGGCAAACATGAGATTAATCGCGATTAAATATTTTAATCTACTAACAGCCCTAATAATTTTACATCAAATACAATTTTAAGAATCATTGTTGTATTACTGAGGCAAAAAATCCATTTAATTAAGAATTGTGCAGCCCTGACAGACTGTGCGTGTGTGTTTTGTGTGCATTCATATTCATACATTTGTGTGCTGAAGTGAATGTGTGAGGAGAATGGATGTGTGCGTAAATGCTCCTCCAAAAATTTACTGCAATTAGTTGTTATAAAGCTATATAATAGGTGGACGCCAGAACATTTCCCAAAAAAGATATGCATTCATCGTTTACAATTTCAAAAACTTTTGGGTTTGAAGGTTTTCATGTATATGACAGTATATTTGCCAGTATGTTTGTGTGTAAGTATGTTTGCCTAAGTGACTTTAATGCCTTATTTCACATTAGTGATGAAACTGTCAGACTCCAGTGCTGTGAAAACTTCAGTTCACTTCACTGGCATCAGGGGGGATCTCGTCTAAAACAGTGTTTGGGTCAGGTGGCACATGTCTAATTATTATAATGGAAATTACAGTTAATTTGAATAAATAGGCCATGATCTATGACTACATGTTTGTCTACCGCTGTTTGTAGATCTCTACCAGCTTGAGAAAGTATGACGGCCATAATTTGAGGACGTTAGCTTAGACTGTTCGTGAAAAGTTCTCTTGAAATGATGTTTAAGGTATGGAAACCCTTAGCATCACTTCTGCACGTAAATGGTGTACACGTATCAGGCCGTGCATAAAAGCCAAAAGGATTTCTTAAACCAAGAGACCTTCCATTACTTGAAGGTCTAGTTCAGAGGTGACCCATTGTAGGGACTTTTGACGGTGCATTAGGTTTAGCATGGGCACTCTGACTGATCTGCCGCTATACACTCATAATCGGCAGTGTGTTGTGACACATTCCTCTGTGAACCAGTGTTAAAACTGTAGGTAACTTTTGCCACAGTAGCCCTTTAGGGATCACATGATCGCTCACCATCTAATGATTGTTCATGACCTTGACTTCATGCATTCTATGCGTCTCAGCGTGGTTCCGGGAGTCTATGTGGGCAGTATTAAGTCACAAATTAGATACGCATTTGCGCTGTGAAGACTGAAAACTGGTGCGCATTTTGCACACTACTGACGTCTATCTGGGCTTGCGTACCACTTATGTCAATCCCTGACAATAAAATGCTTTTAAATGCATTAAAAGATTGTGTGTTATATGTATTATTATGTATTATAAGTTATCAGGCATGATCATAAGCTAGTTGCAACACTGCTGTAGTGTAATTTTCCTGCCCCGTTTTATGCCCTTTGGAAATCTGTGGTCAGATCTTGCATTAAAAGTACACATTTGAAAAATGTGTTAATGAAAATTGCACTATACCTTTAGTACATAGATGCGCCAGGTCTTCACTGATCCTTTCCACGATTTGTGTGTGTGTGTGTGTGTGTATTCGTTTGTTTGTTGGTATTGAAAGATTTTGATATCCCACTGCATTTCAAATTCAAACTCAAGCTTAAATTGTTCCTCAGAGTCGGTACCCAGTGGCGAGAGCCAGAGCGTTACTGGTGGTGATGAGGATACTCTGGATGACTACCAGGAGCTGAATGCTCGGGAAGAGCAGGACATTGAGAACATGATGGAAGTGTGCGAGTATGCCATCTCCAACGCTGAGGCTTTTGCTGAGAAACTCTCCCGGGAGCTGCAGGTCCTGGATGGGGTGTGTACTCAGACACTTTGAACTGGAGCCTGTTATAAAGGAATTATTAAGGCTGTGTAATAATTCCTTTATTCCTTAATATTGTCCTCCAGGCAAATATCCAGTCTATCATGGCGTCGGAGAAGCAGGTAAACATCCTGATGCAGCTGCTGGATGAAGCACTGACTGAAGTGGACACCATTGAGGCCAAACTACTGAGTTACGAAGAAATGCTCCAGAGCGTCAAAGAACAGATGGACCAGATCTCACAGAGCAACCGCCTCATTCAGATCAGCAGCACCAACAATGGCAAACTCCTGGACGAGATCCAGTTCCTGGTGGTAAGGAGCACTGAGAGTATAATATGGTTGAGTGAATGCTGGACACAAAATTAAAGACACTATAGAGCTTAACATCATTACTGAGAACAAAACATCTAACACTAGCCACATTAGTCGAAACTAAAGATGCACATTTCGGGTAGCTGATCAAACATGGTTGTGAAAAGCATGGCTGACTGGCTATTATTTGGATTAAGGTGAAATAAGGTGAAATTGATGGAAATTTGATTTTTTTTCTTCTTTTTTTAATTGAAATGTTATTTTAACTGTCAGGGTCTGTCTTATATGTCTCTTTTCCATGCCTTTCTACAGAACTACATGGATCTGTCTAAAGGGCATATCAGAGCTCTGCAAGAGGGAGACTTGTCCTCTCCTAAGGGCATAGAGGCTTGCATCAACGCCTCAGAGGCTCTGCTGCAGTGCATGAATGTAGCACTCCGCCCGGGTATGTGAGACTTTAAACTTCAGCAGTACTGCTCACAGAAATAAGTTTTACTGTGTATAGATTTATAACACTATGTGTAAGGTAATATTGAAACTGTGTTTTATAGAAATGTATACTGAAATGGACTAACTGCATTTCTGAAAGCAGGGTTCAGAGCTTTTATAGAACTCAGTTCTAAGACTCCCCTGAATTGCTGATTGATGCTTAATGTGGTTCTGATCACGTGATGGCGCTGTGTGTGTGTTAGGCCATGATAAGCTGATGGCTGTGAAGCAACAGCAGCATCTGTTTGCTGAGCTCCGAGATGTTTTTGCCCGACGCCTCACCAATCACCTCAACAATGTGTTTGTACACCAGGTAACTTACACAAAAACATGCATGTACTTACATATGATCTATGTGGTTGTTATAAAAATCCTCTCAAAGGGTACATATTTCCACTAGTTTTTTCTTGTTTAGCCACTATTTTTCTTTTCCTGTATTTGGAGTGTGATCATAATTATGCTGTAATCTGGTCCTGTTCTGGCTGACCTACTTTGTTTAGTGATTGGTCTCCTTCTATTCTGATTTTCTGTTCTGTGATCTGTCTGCTCTTGTTCTGATTGGTCACCTGTCCTGTCCTGTCTCTTTGTGCCACCTTGCTTCACTCTTCTCTCTGTCAGTTCAACCACTTCAGTCACTTCAAAATGACCATCCCTCAATTCTATAGGTCGTCCTGTCTGTCACTCCCTGTGAGTACTCCCTCCCTAGCACCCCTCTTTGACCCAGCCATGCTAGTCAGACATGTGTCTTTCACTTACTTCACTAACAGTCTTCAACCATTGAATGCCCACGTTTCCACGGAAGCATGCCTGCCATGCGTTCTTCATCTTAGGGTCCCTTGAAGCCCATGAACCACCAGCAGACTCTGCCTGAAGTTAACTCTCAATCGCCCCCTTGTGGTGTGGTAGGAGAGTGCACTGTTTTGTTCAGCGAGAACTGTGTTTAAATACCTCCTGGCAATGCAAAAAAAAAAAGAGAAATGTTAAGATTATTAAAATATTGATCTGCATGCTATAACAGTAGCTATTTTGTACTAAATATGAATCTCATCAAGGTAAGAAGTGTTGGCTGGAGAAACCTGGACAGCACGTTGTTGGATTGAAGAAAGAGACGCACGTGTACAAGCCTTTTGAATATAGCTTTAATTGCCGTAGGCTGAAATGCTGACTGTAAGTGAATGTTAGCTTAGACGTACTTCTGCTTGGGCTTTAGCCTGTTTGAATATCATCATAACAGCATCCTTGTGAGTCTGTGTGATTCATTGACCTGCTTATTTCTTACAGTGGTGACTGAGTGCTGTGTGAGGGCTTGTGCTTATTCTTCCTGGCGTATTAATCACTTTGTAAACTGAACTGGCATTATGTTCACTGTGTGTGTGTAGGGTCATGATCAGAGCTCTACACTATCTCAGCACACGGCTGAGCTGACCCTGCCCAAGCACAGCCCGCTGCACAGAGACCTGCTCAGATATGCCAAGCTGATGGAGTGGCTGAAGAACACGCAGAGAGAGAAGTATGAAGGCCTGTCCAGGGTGAGCACTCTTCCGTGACCATTTGTCAGAGCTACTGGAAACTAGCTACTAGAAAAGACTACTTTTCTAGTTGATTCCCATGCTCAGACACATCTTGTTGAACTTTTAATAATTAAAAGTTGCGTCAAGAATGCTTAAGCCTGAACATCGGCAAGCAGCGCTGCTTTCCAGGACTGGCATTGGTGACCTCTGCAATAGGATATGCATTGTTTAAAGGTTATCTGCCATATTAGAATGTGAATTAATTCTTATTCTAGAGCCAGCGCACCAAGCACTGAAAAATCTGCTTCCCCCTTTCAGACCTACGTTGACTACATGACTAGATTATACGAGAGAGAAATTAAAGACTTCTTCGAAGTTGCAAAAATCAAAATGGCAGGAACCACAAAGGACGGAAAGGGAAAGTTTGGTAAGACCCTCTTCTGTTATAAGTAGGATGCCTTTGTCTGTATGGATGAAATTGTGCTAATTTTGTGGAATTTACTTTGTTCACTGTCTGTCTTCTGTTTGCCGTGTGTTTTTAGTAGCATGCTGTTAATTTGCATTTGTCTGACTTTTTGAGTAATGTGTCAATGTTGCTCTTAATGACACAATTTAGAGTGCTGGTGTCAAGCTATAGTGTCATACTAGACAGACTGACTGAATTGGAAATGACTCTTTACTGAGTGCATAAATAGTGCACTGTAACTCTAAAAGGGTGACTTTTTACAATTCAATCCTATCTGGTGATTGCCTTGAAATTTGCGTAATGGAGTGTTATGTCTTTAACTTCACCTGATCTGTTGCCATTATCGTGTTCTGACGTGTGCTTTGTGGGCTCACAGGCTGTTCCTTAGAGGGAATGATTGGCAAAACATCAGAATTGTACCTTTTTCAACCAACCCTAATCTAGCCGATTAGCCAAGACTTTAGACTCAAGCTATGAAGCTGATATTGCTAAAAACACAATACCAGTTGAAAGTCTCAAACCGCATCATTAATGTGGTACAGACTTGTCGATATGGTGTAGGAAACAGCATGACTTGCTGTGAGACAACAAAAAGCACTGGAAATCAAAGTGAGCACCCTGCCGCTCTCTGGGTGTGAAGGATGTATTACTTCCTCCTGGTTATGAGCATCTACCTGCTCATGTATATAAAGCTGGGAAGTCAGCACTCTCCTCCAAATAGCACCCAGCAGCTCTATGGAGTGGCATGAGCAGCATTTAAAAAAAGATGCAACATCTGGCTTCTCAGTGTTTATTATGCTTATGTTTTTAACCTTAGTGTATCTTTTAGTAGAAGTTTGAGTAGCAGCACATTTCGAATGAAGCCCCTAACGAATGAATGATGGTTTGGTGGTGCGTTTGGTATGAGTAATATGTGCTTTGTTGCACTAAACTGTATGCAGCCACACTTGGAATCCTTTCTCTGCACAATGACTTTAATGTAATATTGGCTTTCCTTAATAGTACACTGCCTTTCCAAACCACACCGTCCGAAATACAGCATTTCCACAATCCCAGAGTTTGCTTTCTTGTGTGGAGAAACAAAATCCGAATGCATTTTGTTCTTGAGTGGCCACTGAGCCTGCAAACCCAAACTCAGCCACTGCAGTGCATGTCAGTATGTGACCTCTAACCTCTAACCCCGAGCCCCCCTGCATGTTGTGAGCCTAACGTGTCTCTGTCTCTGATGCCTGCCTTTCTAACCGGCCTGCAGCCACGCTTCCTCGGAAAGAGAGCGCTCTCAAACAGGAGACAGAAAGTAAGTACCACCGCCTCACGCAGCGCACAATGCCACAATCCCTCACATCATCTCAATGGAAAGCACTGAATTGCCGCTCTTCTATTACAGTACAACACTGTTTCTGACTGTAATATTTAATGTGTGCCCAAAACTCTAATCAAACATCACAAGCCCATTTTTCTTTTCTATTCTCTAAGCTAAAAAAACACTTGTACTGATTTGCAGCCAAACACAGAACACACATACAAGTTCATATCCAGAAATCAGCCAGCAGATCGTCTTTGTCACACATGCTGCTTTCATGTTTCACCAGACATCTGTATGTGCCAATCCACACAAAGTGGTTGGATGGTCAGACTAACCCCAGATGTGTCTTATTTGTCACCAGCTTTTTGGAGTTTTGTGTGTGTTTTGAGCTGGCTACCAAAAACAGATTCATTTTGGGCTGGGACAGCTCAGAGTTTCTAACTGATGATGTTGAATGAAATGAACTGTCAATATGCTATGGCTGTTTTTGTAATAAAATTAACATCTTTCACATAACATCAATTTTAGTCCAGATGGTCCACATTTCTTTCTTATCGTATGTAAGGAGCAATAATTTGGACCATCTGGTCCCTGAGGATAGATCTGGGAACTTAAAACCAAAGAATAAAAACGGTTATGCTGTGAGTGTAGACTTTTTAGTGAAAGTATAAGATTTAGGGCTTGGTCTATTTTGATGCAGCAAGACCTGGTGTAGGGTAGTAGACCGCTAACTTGAGTTTCAGTGTCAGTCTTACAAGTTTTCTCTTTCCCACTTGCTGCTGCCGCAGGCCTGCATGGTAGCTCTGGGAAACTGACTGGTTCCACATCCAGTCTCAACAAGCTGGCGGTCTCCAGCTCCAACAGCCGCCGCTCACAGTCCTCCTCTCTACTGGACATGGGGAACATGTCTGCCTCTGACCTAGATGTGGCAGACAGGACCAAGTTTGACAAAGTAAAGCTTAATTATCAGACAGAAATACAGTATAATTTAACCTGTATAAGTGGTGGGTCTGTACATAAAGTTTCAATGGTCACAGTCATAGAACAACAGCAATGTGTTTTTCTGACCATGTCGGTTTTTGATTTAGAACAGGGTGTGTTTATATACTTGGTTTTTGTCTGTAGATCTTTGAGCAAGTCCTCAGTGAGTTAGAGCCCCTGTGTCTTGCTGAGCAGGACTTCATCAGCAAGTTCTTTAAGCTGCAGCAGCAGCCAACACTTGCTCAGGTTTGTGAGTGTGCCCTTACTTTTAAATGCTGAGATTTGAACTGCTTCAATGTTTGAAACAAATATTGTGTCCTTTTTTAGGGAGAGAACACGGATGATACTGATGGCACATTCCACTCCAGATTAGTCAGCGAGCACAGACACTCGATATCATCAGAGTGAGTGAGAACAACTCGTCTCTCCCACACATCCCTCCCCACACACACACACTAAAATTAGGGATGCTCCGATCAGCATTTTTGCCACCGATACCAAGTACCGATTTTTTGTCATGGCGATCGGCCGATACCAATGCCGATTCTGATTTCAGGTTTATATAACTGAAATGTGAGCTCTCTGATCACCATTAACTTTTTTTAGATCATGTAATACTATAAATGTTGCCTTTGTTATATTTTTACCATAATATTATGTAATGTAACTATTGTTTTAACAGTACTAAATAATCACAAAGAAGTATTTATTATATATTGAACATTTTAATATGCCTTTATAATGGGGTTTATGCATAACACTATGCACATCAGGATACTTAATATGAGACAAAAAATAATAAACAAAATGGAGCTGGCTGATGCAACCCACAAGGTTGATTTAATCATTGTCCAGTACTACAGTAAATGGTAAAGGGCAAAATAAACATTTCATCTCCTAAAAAGTCTGATTTAACTTAAACATTGTCCAATACAAGATATTACAGATCCGATCGGTTCCTAAGATCGGCCACGTTTAACAAGTACCAATCGAGTCATAAAATGTGATTATCGGCTGATATCGATAATAAACAACTGCTATTTATAAAAATAAATCATCACAGTTTGCCAAAAAACACCTAGATGACCTCAAGCCTTGCAGAATAATGCTGACTAAATGGTTGAAAGTGGAACCTTTTGGAAGACATCTAGTATTAAACAAACACCAAACACAGCATTCCACAGTAAGAACTCATACAAAAAGTCAAACATGGTGGTAGCGTGACTGTACCATGAATGCTATCTATTTAAAAACAAATCCTGCACCAGAATGTCCAGTCAATCAGTCCCTGATCTGGTGTACAAGTGAAATACTGAGATTTTGAGAAATACTGTAATTATTTTTACATCCACATTGAAAATTCTTCATGATCGCCTTGTTGATTTTGCCGACTGATTGTTGCAGCCCTAAATAGCGGCTGCCCTTCATAGCCCCACGTCGTTCTCCAGTCACGTATTTGCATCTCTTGGTCGTATTAATCTCTTACTGTTTTTTACTCTCCTTTCATCTCTTCCAGGAAAGACATGGTCCGGCAAATGATGAATAAGATCTTTCAGAGCATCGAGACCGAGCTGAACAGTCTTATAGCACTGGGCGACAAGATCGACAGCTTCAACTCGCTCTACATGCTGGTGAAGATGAGCCACCATGTGTGGACTGCAGAGAATGTGGACCCTGCCTCCTATCTCAGCACCACCCTTGGCAATGTGCTTGTCACCGTCAAGAGGAACTTCGACAAATGCATAGTGAGTGTGGATAGTCGGGACATCCACTAATTTTCCACAGTGCCACAGTTCATTGTTACTTATATTGTGGCAGTTAGGGATTGTTTTATGTATAACTGCATGCCACATGTGTTCTAGTTTTGAAGACTCATTTGTGTTTCACAATCTCAGTCTGGTCAGATCAAGGCGATGGAGGAGGTTAAGATCTCTAAAAAGAGTAAAGTGGGGATCTTGCCCTTCGTCACTGGTTTTGAGGAGTTTGCCGAACTGGCTGAGACCATTTTCCGTAATGCAGAACGCCGGGGAGACCTGGATAAGGCATATGTCAAGCTCATCAGAGCTGTCTTCTCAAACGGTAAGACACCGGGCTAAGCAGATTTTGGAGTGAAGTTAAATTGATGTGCGTGCGTGCGTGCGTGTGCGTACGTTATATATGTGTAGAACTGGCTGATAGTTCATACTATATACAGTATTTACGAAACAGTAGTCCAGTAAAAAAAAAAAAAAAAAAAAAGGTTTTGGCTACTTTAATAGTCAGAATGGTAACTGGTGACTGTCTGTCTGTTTGGATGGGAGCAGTGGAGAAAGTGGCCAACGAGAGTCAGAAGACTCCACGTGATGTGGTGATGATGGAGAATTTCCACCATATCTTCTCCACTCTGTCACGCCTAAAGATCTCTTGCCTGGAGGCAGAGAGAAAGGAGGCCAAGCACAAATACACAGACCATCTGCAGTCTTATGTCATCAACTCATTGGGACAGCCACTAGAAAAACTCAATGTAAGCAGCCCTGGGTTTTTAACTTGCACACTATCTTAGGGCCAACATATAAAAAGGATAACTACAGACACTTCTCAGTATTTTAAGCTCATCTTCTAGCCCTAGCCACTTTATAGTACTGTCATACAGCTTCCTAACATTTTCCATCGACCACTTCTGATTTTTCTGACTTTTCTTTCTCACACCATTCCTCCACATGACAAGCTGTATAGAATCTCTTCTTGTTGTGGTGGAATAGCAAATCTTGTTTTTTAAATGTTCATTCTTTAACTAATAATTAGGCTAAATCACCTGTAGTCATTCGACATTTGACAAAACACTTCATCAAATCAGCCAAATCAGTTCACGAAACAAAATTAAGATTGTTTTAAACGTAATGATTAGGATAAAAGTAATGCACATTTATTTTTATTTTTTTTATTGTTCTCCATTTCTGTATTTTGTAGCACTTCTTCGAGGGTGTTGAAGCGCGAGTGGCTCAGGGTGTGCGAGAAGAGGAGGTGAGCTACCAGCTGGCCTTCAGCAAACAGGAGCTGAGGAAGGTGATTAAAGAATACCCTGGAAAAGAGGTGAAGAAAGGCCTGGACAACCTGTACAAGAAAGTGGACAAGCACCTATGTGAGGAAGAGAGTCTTTTACAGGTAAGAACCAGTTTAACATTAACTAACTATCAAGGCTTTCCTCGGCTACAGCACAAAAATATTCAGAGCAAAGGGCCAACAAGGACCAAGGATGGGAACTGTTATAATTGTGACCTATGATGTTCCTAATTGTTGTGGTCCTATTGTAGAATCATCAAAAACGTTTCTTTTGCATTCTGACTGTGTCTAGAGTCAAGCATATCAGGGCATCTCATTAAGTATGTGAATAAATAGTGATGGTAATTCCTGCTGTCCACTAGGTGGTGTGGCACTCCATGCAGGATGAGTTCATCCGGCAGTATAAGCACTTTGAAGGGCTGATAAACCGCTGCTATCCTGGCTCGGGCATTACCATGGACTTTACCATTAAGGACATGCTGGAGTACTTCTCCAGTATCGCTCAGTCCCACTAGAACCTGGGAAAACAGAGGATATGTGTCTGGGTCACAGACAGTAAGTAGAGGTGTGTATGCAAGTGAACAGCTGTGTGTTTGTCAAAAATGAAAAGGTTATGCAACTGTTTGTATGCGAATATTAAAAAGGGATCATTCTCGTATATTGAATCAGCTTTTTTGGATGCTGGTGTGATTCAGTAAGCTTTGTTCAAGAAACACTAGAGTCTTGCTTCCCCCGCAGTGAGTTTACAGCAAAATACAGAGATTATTCATGGAAATTGTGTCAGATAATTCTCGAAGGATTTTTGTCTTACTATAGCATAACACTACTTGAAATGTACCCTCTAGTGAATTTCATGTTTCAGTTACTGAACTTCTTAATCGTTTTACACTCTCAAAAGGTGTTCATCTGAATCTTCTGCCATTTGCACTTGTTACAATGCCACATGTAAAATAAAAAGCTTCACATGTCCTTGTTTTGTCAGCTGTTTGGGTTTGGAGTATGGAACAGTTTGACTTTTCTGTTTATTTGAGTTTATTTTAAAAGACAGAAAAGGGTTCTGTACAAAGTAAATCAGGTGCAAATGTCATTGAAATATCTATCAACGTGTGGTCCTGCATCTTTGGAAACTAGACTTTCTATTTGATAAGATAACCCTTTAATTCCTACAGTTGGGGGATTTCACTTGGTACAACAGCCTTGTTACAGTTGTCTTTTCATATACATACACAAACATACATATTATGTACACAGTATGTACACAGTGGGGTATCCCCTGGTGCCTGGTATCCTGGTACATTAGTCAGAAGAAACAGTAATAATGTACCAGACATATTGCACATGGGAAAACCAGAAAGTGCAGGTCAGAAGCCAGAAGCTGCATTACTGAAGGATTTTACTGCTCTACCACAACGCCCCTAAAATCTCCTTTCTCCGCCCCCCGTTTGGACCAACTACAACTCCCATCATGCACGGTTCCCCAATACTTTTTTGGAAGAGCTGAATAGTTCTGCGGACGGGAGAAGGACCGTGTTCGCGTTTATCTCTCCACGGCCGTGTCTCGGAGGAGATAACGACCGGTGAACTTAACCGCAGACACACAGTGTTCGGAGGACGGGGGTCGGGTTGGCCATGCCGCCGTGGAAGCCGGAGAGCGGGTCGATGCGGGTCAGCGTGTCCCGGAGCCGTTCGGTGCTGAGCCCCGGTCGGAGCTCGGCTGTGCTGCCCTCTGTACTCACTTTCGCCGTGATCGTGGCGTCCGGCGGCCTGCTTCTGCTCATCGAGAAGGGCATGCTGAACGGAGTGGACACCCCTCCACCGCTCGCCAACGGCAAGAAGCCGGACTTCTTCTCCAGCAGGCAGCAGCAGGAGCCCTCTGCGGACGTGGAAGCACAGGTAATCCGAGCTTAACCCCCCTCATCCTCCTCCTCCTCCGGACCCCGGGCTGTTCTCCAGCTCCACACGCAGACTGTCTTCTCACTGCACTTTCATCTCTTACTACAGCATCGCTTATTTCACATTCATAACGTTTTATATCAGAACAATAACAATCTGACCTCCAGCTGTCTCAGAATTTCGTCATGTTTTGGCACCGCCAATCTTCACCTTAATGAGATTTCTTTGTATTATTGTGAACATTCTAACATATGAAAAAGAAAATAAAGATTGTTACAGTAGAAAAAGACAAAGATTCTTATTGTAGATAGAGATTCTCACAACAGATAAAGATTCTTACAGTAAACAAAGAGATTTGTACAGTAAACAGTCTGACAAGATTCTTAAAGATCGCAGTGATGATTTACAGCAAAATCAGATCTGATGGTATATGTTTTTCTTTTTTTAAGATGAAGAATAAAAAAATAGCTCATTAAAATGTGCTTCATTGTCCGTGAAAATCTGATCGGATCACGCAGTGTGCAGCTCAACCTGTTCTGCATAGTTTCATATTTATTTTGGATTCAGTTCAATCAGGCTTGATTCCAGCTAGTAGTATTATTACTTTATCATTATTGTCATAATTGACTAAAGTGTACATTTTCAATGAATCAGCAAGGTAAATACACTATATGGACAAAAGTATTGGGAATCCTGACCATTACACCAACAGAAACTTAAATATGGAGTTGCCCCCCACCCCCCACCCCCCACCAAAATCTTTCCTCAAGATTTTGGAGTTTCTGTGGGAATTTGTGCCCATTCATTCTGTAGAGCATGTAGGAGGTTCAGGCACTGATGTTGGATGAATTTTCCAAATTAAAGATGTAATGTACTTACAAAGATTGCATTGCTATTAATGACAATATAATTTGACAACATAATTTTATTTTACAAGACAAGAGATTTGCTAGTTCTACTTCATTTAATGGCCTGATAGAGGCTGAGATGTCTAGTGCCTTCCGTATGTGTTTTGGAAAAGATAGCCTCAGGGTCTGCCAGTGGAATGCAGAGTGTAAATATTTCTTTCTTTTGTTTATGCAGTTTCTGGTCTTTCATCCCTTTCTCTGCAGAAACAGAAGCTTTCGGCCGCATTTCTGCATCATTTCATGATGCGTGCAACATTGTTGAGCAGGTCAGGGAAAATGACTGTGCTGTGAAACTAGAGCCAGTAAGTGTGAGGAGTGAGGCGCATGATGTGAAAGTGCTGGACTGGGTTGTTGACTGGTTATGGGGCCCACATTTTGTATTTACAAATAACACAGCATTCAGTATCCGTACCAGTTTATCCCCAAAATTAAATAAATAATTACCATTAAAAGCTAATACATTTAAATGACAACGTTATTTCATTTGGAGTATGTGTGTCTATAAAAAATGAAATTACATCATAATTAAAATGTAATTAATAGATAATGTGTCTATACATTAACACCTAACTACTTTTGCTCTTCTTTGACTATATGTCTGTTTTCCTGTATTGCAGACATGCAAAAGCTGAAATGTAGTTGTGTTCAAATGTCTCAAGTCCAGCTTTATGAAATGAAATTTGCACTGCATGTGAGTTAAAAGTAAAAAATCAGAGGACTGTTGTCAAACGAAAGCTCAAAAGATGAACAGGCAGATAAACCGGTCTTCAGCAGAGGCAAACGCCCACAACAAACAACAGATTTTCAGATACAGCACAACCAATAGGGAAGTGTTTTTTTCTCCTTTTAATGCAAATCAACTCCTTTTTATGGCTTTTTTTTTGCCACATACTTTTATTTATATGGATTCCCTTCCCACAAAAACTCTTTTTTCTTTTTCAGTGAAATATGAAATGACTGGATATTATCTAGTTAAACCAGGTTTATTGTTTGTCCCTAAAACAGAAATAAAATTCTCTTCAAAAATTATGGCTAGGTTGTTAAATGACTTATAGTGGGCATCATTAGTACTCTAGAAAAATAAAAACACTGATTAACTTCACATTTCTGTACACGCAGAGCATTATTAGCCCTGTTAAGTTAAAGTATGGTGTAGTGTGTGGGAGGCGTTCTGCTTGACTGGGGCTAGACGAGGAAGTTTATTTAACATGTAAGTCAGACGGATGTGAATTAATGAGTCAGATTCAGTCAACATCAGAAACATAAAATGGCTTTTTTATAGTCAACACAGCGCGGCACACAGTGTGAACAATGTGTAATTCTGGGATTACTGGGATTTAAACCCATGACCACCTGATCGGAGGCCCGACTCCTGAAACACTAGGCCACCATCTGCCTCAACGGGAACAAAGAAAATAAGGAGTTGAAAAAGTAGAAGCCCACCCTTCTCTGGCCGGCACTTCAATTCTTAGAAGTACCTAGAAGTTAGAGCTGGGCGATTAATCGAAAAGTAATCGAAATCGACATTCAGACCCGATAATCGTTTAAATTTTTCCAGGTCGATTATTTCGATTAAATTCCCTTAAAACACTACCGCGTGTGGAGTCACGTGACCCCGCTCCGTTATGTTACGTTATTCCGCCGACATGTCGAGCATGGAGAGCTTAAACACTGAGACAACTGAGCAACAGTGAACTATGAGGGCAAAAAAATAAATAAAATAATCGTTCATTAATAAAATTGCCCAGCCCTACTAGAAGTTATAGGGGACCATTTTTATAGTAAACAGAAATCCCGACTGTATGGAATCTCTTGTAGAAAGGTTGTACCTGAAAAAGCTGTCCCACACTAATGTTCCAGTGATGGGCTCACTTGTAAGAGACTACTTTACTACTTGAAACTCAAAATCACACCATTTAATGACAGTTGTGCTGTAGCTCAGGCTTTTTGCTTTATAGTGTATGCAGCATGTCCGTGATTTGCATTCACTGCATGTTTGCCTTTGTGTCATCTTCTGTTAGTAAACACTGAAAGTTTGTGGAGCAGACTCCCTCAGGTACACAACTCTGACTTGACAGGGCTTAGTAAACTTGTACTATTTGTTATTTCTTCTGCTCCTCAGAGTGTAGCCCATTCATACACTGCAGCACACATTTAAGGGACAGTCCTGCCTTTTTCCCCTTAAAAACATGCTTTCCACTTTTCAGCACTACAAGATAGTGTTCATTTCTGAGGAAATGCACACTTCTAAAATAAGAAACTGTGCAATTACCGGAGGAACATGGTAAACACACCAGCTGTGCAAGTTTACAGAGTCAGGACATCAATGCACAAACACAGCAAATTGCAGAGGCAACATATAAAATATATAGACCTAAAACGGTCTTTACCATAAAGGTATTTATTCTAACTCATTTTCCAGCTGTGCCAGCCTCTGGGTTCCTACAGCTACACTAAAGTAGTTCCAGATGAGTGTACACTATATGGACAAAAGTACTGGGACACCTAACCATTACACCAATAGGGACTTTAATGACAATGCGTTAAAATACAAAGACTTTAATATGGAGCTGGTCCCCCTTTGCCGCTATTACAGCTTCCACTCTTTTCACAAGATTTTGGGTTTCTGTGAGAATTTGTGCTCATTCATTCTGTAGAGCATTTATGAGTTCAGGCACTGATGTTGGATGAGAAGGTCTGGCTCACAATCTCCGTTCCAGTTCATCTTAAATGTGTTGGATGGGGTTGAGGTCAGGGCTCTGTGCAAGCCAGTCAAATTCTTCCGCACTGAACTCATCCAGTCATGTCTTTATGGAGCTCGCTTTGTGCACTGGGACACAGTCATGCTGGAATAGAAAAGATTCTTTCCCAAACTGTGTTCACAAAGTTTGAAGCATGGTGTTGTCCAAAATGTATTGGTATGCTGTAAGCATTAAGACTGTCCTTCTCTGGAGACCTAGCACAAACACTGAAAAATGGGTGTGTCCCAATACTTTTGTGCACATTATCTGTTCTACTCCCCGGCCCATGTGAGGACATTTTTGTGTTGGCTCTTTAAAAGCATGTATTTATTTTAGAAGAGCATAATTGTAAATATATATTTATATAGTAAATATAAAGTGACTTTAAATACTACACAGCATGTTAATATGCATTTTATGACAATTAGAGTCACACATACATTATGTAGGCATGAATGTTGTGTGCATTTATTTAAGATGACGTGTCATTTGTTCCTCCATATTCTTTTAAAGATGATGTGAGGGCCTGAGATCTCTACAGCATATTTCATAGGTATATTACTTAATAGTTCTTAATTACTGCTGATCTTCTAATAGTGCAGAAACTACCACCATTTGTGTCAATAGTTTGTCCACCCAGCCGCGTTACTTGTTTATAGATATTATACACAGGGATTGACATAAGCGGTACGCATGCAAGAATGTGGTACGACGAATGTGCCCCAGCTTTCAGTCTTCACTGATATTCATCATATTAGAATGTTGATGGAATGTGTTTGGTGTCAAATAATCCCGTGGATGACTAGACCTGTAATTTCATTTAGGTTAAAGTAAAAAAAAAAATCTATCAGTTGACACATGTGTGACCGGGAAGAGTCCAGCGCCCATGGTAAGGTAAAAAATTTGGAATTCGCTGCAGAAACAGAAACTTTCAGCTGCATCTTTGCATCATTTCATAATCTGGTGTGTTGTGAAACTAGAGCCAGAAAGTGTGAGGAGTGAGATGCATGGATTGGTGCTGGAATGATGTTCAAACTGTGTAACTGCATCAGAATGAGTGGATTGCTTGTTCTCTGTGACATATTTTGACAGAGCGACGTTCATTGTCATGCAGTCCAATTTGTGTTTTTATGCCACCAACCTACACATCTATACTACAAATGAAAATTCTGCTTTCCAGCACTGTTTGTGAGCAATTCACTCCATAGTGGTACGCCATAGGTGGGCATAACTGTTACAGATGGAGGGGGTCTCTTAAATAGTTCATATCAAGACTGGTAATATTCATTAATGCATTAAAAATATAAGCATCAAAGGTGAGTATTTGCTGGATTACTAGCACAGTTTGCAATTGGTAATAGTGGGCGTGATGTTGAACAGCGTCAGGTTCGACATGTTGACACCTGATGCTGTCTCAGTAAATGCTGTCATATTTGCTTCAAACCAACTGATGACTTAAACATGACTGCGAAAGCTAACAGCTGTGAAGAATTGCTGCGGCTGCATTAAATAATTGCAGTCAGCTGAAATAATTGCAATCATCTCAAGGACCTCTCATCAGGCTATTATGTAATAGTTTTGACAGCCATATCCTCTAATGAGAGGAGAGAGAGAGGGTGGGATTCTGATGAAGAGTGTGGATCAGTGATGGGCAAGGAGCAAAACAACTACAAGAAATCATTTGGGCCGAATAGTCTTTGAAACAAATATGTTTTTTTTTTGTAGAAGCCTGTATAATTTTCCACACATAGATTTAACATGAACATATTTCACAGCCCACAGTTCTGCCAGAATAACTAAATGTGGTGGTGGTGGTGGCCTAGTGGCTTGGATACTTGCCTCTGGACCAAGAGGTCATGGGTTCAGATCCTACCTTCAGCACCACCACTGGGTTCCTGAGCAAGACCTTTAAACCTAAGTTGCTCCAGGGAGACTGTCCCCTGCAGTTAGGGAATGGAAGTCGCTTTGGATAAAAGTCTGGTAAATGTGAAAGGATTTATCCCAGCTGGTGGTGAAAAGCTGAAACTACACGTGCTAAACTGGTGTTGAGTCACTATGCAGCTCGCTGCTAGAACAAACTGCACATCAGTATCAGATCTGCACCAACTGTAGCTTTATAAAGCCGCTAAAAACAGCTAAAAACCTTCAGCACTTCTGTTGCCCCTTCAATTTTCTTCTATGTATTCTTTAATTTCTCCATTCTATTTGATTCTATTTTATTTTGTATTCTATTTCTGTAAAGCACATTGATGGACCTTTTGTGTACGATAGTGTGCTATATAAATAAACTTGAACTGTAGAAATAAGCTTGAACAAGAAACCCAGGAATGTTTAAGCAGGCAGTGGCCCCCAAGGAAACAGTAAACTGTTTATTTAATAAACAGACTGTCGCGTCATTTATCTTCAATATGTTTTCTATCCATGTTGTAAAAAAAAACACAAGGCATTTCTAATACAAAAAATTGGGATGAGGAAATTGTGGGCTCATTTACAGCCCTGAGCCGATTGTCAGTTAAACACGTCCTTGCATGTTGCTAACTGGAGACAACCCAGACAAAACAGGATTTGCTAACTCTCATGCTTAAAGCGTGAGACTCGCACAGTTAACATGAACCTCAGCACACTTGCCTTTTTGTACAGTAATGTTTCGGGTTTGCTTCCTCTGATATTCCCCAAACTGCAGTGCTCTAAATCATTGGGGTGTGTTTCAGTGAAACAGCCAATCTCAATGGAGCAGCACTTCACAGCCCCCACCCCCACCCCGACATCTCACCACATGCCATACACCGCAAGACACGCCCCGCCTGCATGTACATACAGTCATGCCAAAAATTAGCGGCACCCCTGGAAATGCAAATGTTTTGGTATACACATGTTTATTTCTTTTATGTGCATTGAATCAACGCAAAAAAGCTGAGAAAACTCAAAAAAGGGGCCGGACAAAATTATTGGCACCCTCAACATAATATTTGGTTGCACACCCTTTGGAAAAAAATTACCATCAACAAGCATACCACTAATTTTTAATAATCTGTCCTGGGGCCCCTTCTCCTCATGGTCTACCTTCTTCCTCTTGGACATATCTTTTGTAAATATAATATTCATTTTCACTGCAGCTCTTTTTGTTCACTAAACCTGATTCCCCCATCCTCTGCCTGCTGCCTACAGCATTTTCAACAGCCAGTACATCATTTTAATTCAATAATGATAGCTAGACTTACTTTTAATTTCAGTTCATAGTCTTGTTTCTATGTGTAAAGTGCGTATCTGCGCTCAGTGATATCTTTGAATGAACTGTTTGGATATATAATTTAAAAATAGTAGAATAATGACTATATATTTAGGGTCATTTTAATCTAGATTAATTCCAGGATTACAGTGAGATTAATCTAGATTAAAAAAATTAATGTATGCCCACCTCTATTAAAAATCCTTTTATTTTGAAAGTTGCTTTCACTGAAGTAATGCAAGCTATTTAATATGGACAAAAGTAATGGAATCCCCTCCCCCCCCACGAAAACCAGCCGACATGTATAGTGCTCCCATTACTTTTGTCCATGTGTGATGCCTGACCATTCTACCGAATTCAAGAACACTGCAATCAGATACACTTGCATATGGAGTTGTTCCCTTTTTGCAGCTGCTATAATGGGATTAATCACGATTAAATATTTTATTCTACTGACAACCCTAACATATATACTTGTAACCCTTTTATACCCTCACTCTTAATCTGAATGTGCCGTCTTCTACAATATTCAGATAAGTTAATGTTACACTGCAACTTGTGTGTGTATGTAGATAAATATGTGTATGTCATAATGGTGTTCTTTTCCACAGATTCTGCAGGAGATCCGTAACCGCACTATAAGAGCCATGTGTGGCCAGAGGAACACGCCTCATAGCGTGTGGTCTCTCAGCCCCTTGCAAAGGAAGACCCTGCTGCAGCACATCCTGGTGAACGATGAGCACCGCTTCCTGTACTGCTACGTGCCTAAAGTGGCCTGCTCCAACTGGAAGCGGGTGCTGAAGGTGATGAGTGGGGCCTTGGCGCATGTGGACGTCAAGCTGAAGATGAACCACCGTACTGACCTTCTGTTCCTGTCTGACTTCCCGGCGGATGAGATCCGCCACCGGCTGCGTCATTACTTCAAGTTCATGTTTGTGCGGGAGCCCATGACTCGTCTGCTTTCCGCCTACCGCAACAAGTTTGGAGAGATTGAAGCGTACCAGCGCAAGTACGGCACAGAGATCGTGCGCAGATACCGCAAGGAGCACGTCAAGGACGGTAGGGCGATGGCAGGCGATGATGTGACGTTCACAGAGTTTGTGCGCTACCTCCTGGACGAGGACGTGGAGCACATGAACGAGCACTGGATGCCCATGTATAACCTGTGCCAGCCATGTGCCGTGGAGTACGACTTCATAGGCTCATACGAGGCGCTGGAGAGTGACGCGGCGTACGTATTGGAACGCGTACAGGCGCCGCCAAGCGTGCGCTTCCCCGAACGACAAACATGGTACAAGCCTGTTACCAAGGAAACCCTGCATTACTACCTATGCAGCGTGCCTCGGAAGCTGCTGCGGGAACTGCTACCAAAGTACATTTTAGATTTCTCTCTTTTTGGGTACTCGTTGCCCAACACAACCACTGAGTACTGTCGACATTAGCAGAGACTTAATGTGGGACTTTTCCTCCTGTTCCTATCTTTTGTATTCTTGGGAAGTTACTGTATCATCAGTTGGATTTGTATTTTTTTTTGTACATATTTGGGGAATATGTTTAATTACTACATACCAGTAATTTAAGTTGTAACCACTATTTAGAACTGGAATAACTGCACATCTGTAGTTACTAACAAGTGAAATCTATTTTTATGTACAATCTAGGTAATAATATTATCAAATATTGGAACTTATTGTGCTGGGCACAACACTGTGATTTTAAACAAGAACAAAATCAACACTGTTTTTATCTTCCTTGATTTCCTCTTACACTTCAAGCTTATCTGTTTTTTTTTCTGGTTTTATGGCATATTTTGAATGGCAGAGATCATTGCTCTACACGCATTAGTGACAATGGGCAGAAGAGTTTTAAGAGCTAAAACTGACAGAGCTTTGGCCTGGCTCACATATCCATGTTCTTGTAACTGAGACACAGCTGGTTTCTCATCACCATGTCATGGCCTGAGATAACAGGGGTTAAGTGAGTTTATAATGCCAGAGGGTGAATAAAATTGCATTTTTTGCAATGCGATGCATTTTTTGCAGGACGTCAGGTACCCAGAATTTACAGTGGAGGAAATAATTATTTGACCCCTCGCTGATTTTGTACGTTTGTCCAATAACAAAGAAATGGAAAGTCTCAGAACAGTATCATTTTAATGGTAGGTTTATTTTAACAGTGACAGATAGCACATTAAAAGAAAAATTGAAAACATGGGAAAGACCAAAGAGCTGCCCAAGGATGGTATGGGCTACAAAACCATTAGCAAGAAGCTGGGAGAGAAGGTGACAACTGTTGGTGCAATTGTTCGAAAATGGAAGGAGCACAAAATGACCATCAATCGACCTCAGTCTGGGGCTCCACGCAAGATCTCACATCGTGGGGTGTCAGTGATTCTGAGAAAGGTGAGAAATCATCCTAGAACTACACGGGAGGAGTTAGTTAATGACCTCAAAGGAGCTGGAACCACGGTCACCAAGAAAACCATTGGAAACACATTGCTCACAAGGCACAAGTTTGCCAGTGATTACCTGAATGATTCAGAGAGTGACTGGGAGAAGGTGCTGTGGTAAGATGAGACCAAAATTGAGCTCTTTGGCATTAACTCGCTGTGTTTGGAGGAAGAAAAATGCTGCCTATGAACCCCAAAACACCGTCCCCACCGTCAAGCATGGAGGTGGAAACATTTTGCTTTGGGGGTGTTTTTCTGCTAAGGGCAGAGGACAACTTCACCGCATCAGCGGGGAAATGGGCGGAGCCATGTGGCGTAAAATCCTGAGCGACAACCTCCTTCACGTCTGACCTCTGTGCTTGCAAACAAGGGTTTTGCCACTACGTATTAAGTCTTTTTTGTTAGAAGGTTCAAATACTTATTTCACTCAATGAATTTCAAATCCTTTTCTTTTATTTTAAAGTTATTTTTTCAATGTTCCTTCTGATGTCACTGTTAAAATAAACCTACTATTAAAATGATAATGTTCTGAGACTTTCCATTTCTTTGTCATTGAACAAACTTACAAAATCAGGGAGGGGTCAAATACTTTTTCCTCCGCTGTATTTAGGTATGAATAAAGGCCTTTCATAAAGGCCTTGCACAAGTGGCCACTTGCAGGACAAGGGCAAGAGAGGACATTAAAGAATATATTTTTCAGAAGTGATGTACTTGCCTTCAGCAGCAACAAACAGAAATGTTTCCATTTATGAAGTTTCGCAAGCGATGCAGTCCCTGTGGAGCAGTGGGGGGCAGTGGTCAACCACCTTTTTTGCACCACAGCCCAGTATCATGTAAAACGGATACAACTAAAAACAAAGTACATAAAAATACAACTCACTATTCCACTAACTTAGTGGGAGCACTGTGCTTGTTCCCCTCCTCCAGACTCTGATAACACTGGGTAACAACATTTTTATTAAAGTTCTTTTTCATTGCAATTTTTGATGTTTCTTAGTCGAGCTTTGCACGCTGATTCAGAAAATCACAATTTTTTTCCCCTACCTTAAATGGTTCTAGAGATGACCTAATTGTTATGTATATTTTTCATTATAAGGTTGTTATAATACTACTATTATTTTCATATTAGTCT
The DNA here is from genome assembly GCA_037974485.1 of Hemigrammopetersius urotaenia. Lineage (NCBI taxonomy): Eukaryota > Metazoa > Chordata > Actinopteri > Characiformes > Alestidae > Hemigrammopetersius > Hemigrammopetersius urotaenia. The sequence goes on along the minus strand of JBBPDC010000156.1, from coordinate 11,289,763 downwards.
CTCTGAGCGTGAGAGTTGGCAACCCTGTTATCTAAATGTACAACAAACAAACAACATATTGATATGCAAAAGTTGTAACTAAAACAAGCCTGTCGGCCGAGCCGCCAAGTTTAGTTTTTCTAACGAAAACCATGTGAAGCTACATGAAAATAAACGTTACCACTGAAATCAGCGTGCCGAGATTGTATAAGAAACACTACGAAATATAATGAAGCATTTTTGTTGCCTGGTTTATTCAATAAAATGATAATCTGTGCGGCCTGATACCAAACAACTCACGGACCGGTACCAGTCCGCGGTGGTTAGTGGTTAGGGTCCTCTGCTCTTGGGTACCTCAGTGGTGCCATTGGCAGACCTGGGATTTGAACTCAAAGCCTTCTGATCACAGGGGCAACTCCCTAACCACCAGGCCACCACTGTGACTATTAAAAGTCAGTAGTTACCTACATCTTCTGTAAAAAAAATATCCCCAAAACTCCTCTCAACAAGCTCAAAACTGTAAAAATTCCTTATTCAACATTCCTGGTCCTGCTGATCCATCGTTGCCACAAACTGCTACACCTGCTCTGGCTAATGAATTTCTTTAGTCCCTGAATGGCTGAGGTCTTAAGTAAGGGTGAGGGGTGTTAAATAAAGGTTGGACTTAACACAGCAAGAAAGTAGATCTCCAGGAGAGTTGACCACTGATCTAAATGATTATAATGTATAAGATTATATTGCACCTAAATGGTTTAAAACCTTTCTGCCTTAAAGTCAGCCTCAGTTAACTAACTATCCAGCTAAGTAAACTTTGCATTGAAACTATTGTAATGCAACTGTTGTCCAAAGATAATGTACAAAACTCTGTATAATTTATTTCATTGTGCATTAGCTTAAGCTCATGGATAAAAGATGGCACAGTTTTGCTACATAAAGCGCAATGTTAACATAATTGATTGTCTTATTGGAATAGTGTCCTAAAGTGTAATAGTCCACCACCACATCGTTTTTGCCCTTTTTTAATTCAGGTTTGAGAAAGTTTTGCTTTTTGCCTGCTTTCATGCAGTCGTTATAAGGAATCATCAAGCCACACCTCAGCTGATGCAGGCAGTTCACCCACATTACTCACATTGCAGCGGTATAAGCTGGCTGCCATCTTGCTTGTTTCAGTGTTTTTTTAACTGAACTGCAACAATATATTCAGTCATCATTTTTACATAGCATTATTTTTTTTAAAAAAACAGGAAACTGAAAGTATCCTAAGAGAGCTTTTTTTTTTCATTAGTTGAGCAACCTTTAAGATGACATCAGAGGTTCCTCATAGAAGGACAGTATTAAAATGGAGGGTCAGATAGTTCTATTGGTTGTCCGTGGTTTTGTTTATTAATTCTTTTCAGAGGATCAAAAGGCCCATATCCTACATTTTCTCCTTTTGTTTCCACTGAGGTCAAGTATTTACATGTCAAAAACAATTTCTTCAGGGTCATTTTCCAACTTTATCCCTTTTTGTACTGCACATTTTAATACTGATATATAAACATCTGTTCTGATTGGCTGCCCCCTGTTGGTCCTCATTCAAAAAGCAGCTGGCCTGGAAAATTCCTTAGAACTTCATCATGTTCGGGGCTAAAGTTTTACATTTAAAGTTGTAAATTTAACAATCATAACTATAATTTTTTTTGTGACATCACAAAACAAAACCTCAAACCCTTATCAAGACCTTTGCATCATTTTAATTAGAGAAGGTACCATGCTAATGCTATTAAGCTTTCTGAAATAGAAAAACTAAAGCATTAATGCCAGGACAGTTTTCCGTGATGGACGATACAAATTGCCAGTTTTAACAACAGACTAAATCGGTTCACTTTTAATACTCAGGACAAAACGGACTCAGGAAAAACAGTCCATTCTTTAAACAAGATTGTGAAATTCCTTAGTAAGATTAAGCATGCAGTCTTGCATCCAAAAAAGGAAAGTGTACTAATTCCAGAAAAATGAGACTAAGCGTATAATTAAACCAGTAGGTGGATGTGAGAAGTAACTATTCCACACAGCTTGGCTGATTATAGATCAGTGAAATCTGCCTGTTCAGAAATAGGAAAACAGCCTACGGGTAGACAGATGGCAACTAAAAAATAAAATAAAACAGAATTGCTTATCAAAGCAGTAATGAAGGTGGCAGAGTCTAAATTAACACCCCAGACTTGGTCTGCAGCAGTGTAGCCTGGATTAGAAAGAGAGAAAGAGCTCGACAGCATGGCATGATTTCAGAGTCTCAAATGCACTCAAAATAATACAAATGAATGATAATGCAAGTTAATCAGAAGTTTTACATTTTGGGGTTTATGTTACCTCTAAAGGGCTAAAACATAAACAATCGATTTTGATAGATTATCATTTTTTTCTGAAAAACGCTTTCATATTTTCTTAAATAATGTATTTTGTGTGTCAAAGAATGTGCTATTTTTCAGAGACAACCAATATTGGAAACTGTATATATTTATTCAAATGAATAAGTTAATTCAAGTAAAGACATAATGCAATGCACAACAGACAGAACATTATTAACACGTTTGGATGTTCGGAGCAGTGGGTGTAACACTGACAGATCTGACTATGACTCCCAAATCCCAGTTTTGTTTGAACATGTTCACAGTCGGTTCAGTTAAAACCAAGTATCTCTAAAAAGAACATTTCATATGAGAAACTGCAATTTAAAAAACATCACATGCTACACGTATTTAATGTTAAATAAAATGGCTTTGTGTACAAAAGTATTATAAATTAAATATAATATTCACATTTAAAACACAACAAAAACAGAATTAATTTGCTTTAAGGTATAAAGAAAAGTCCGAATTAGACAGACTATGCTTTTCTATTTGGCTTTGGTGGCATGATTACATTTGTGCCTGTAATTAAATGTCAGTTCACTTTTAGAATCTAGAATCTGAGCAAAATGTGGTTTTAGTCCAAGTCAGACTGTTTGGGAGTGCCTACCTAAAGGCAAGAGAAAAGTTACAATTTTGGTTTTGCCACGGAGTTCAAGATGAGAGAATCAGCTACACAAAGACAACATTGCTCACGGGTACACATTCAAGATGAGAGGGACTGTCAACCTTTAGTTTTCCCTGGAATAACGGCCAGCACTTCCGATTTCTTTAGTTCTTCAAGCCCTGTTTTTCCTCTAATCCTTAAAGCTCACACTTCTGAAATAAAACAGAAGAAAAGGTGTAATGAGGGGTAAAGAAAATGTTTGAAGGCAGTAAAGGAGTCAATTATTACTTAATCTGACACTAAAATTCAACCACATGGAAACAGATCCACGTTCGTGGAAACAGATCGAATGTTTTGATCAAATGATCAAAAGTGTTTTAGTTTAGTCATGACTGAACACTAGAACCAAATAAGCCAAATAAGAGAAACAACCTAATTTCCAAAAGGTATGAGGAAAAGCATTAAACAGTTTTGAAAGTAAATGAACTACTGCTAGCTAATTTTCTCCAAATGGTAAACAGTTGTGTTTCATCTAACCTTTTAACCTTTACTTACACATAGACCATGCACACAAGGACTTTATAAATATCCGTCAAAAATCCATCGTTATTGATTTCATTGAAAATGAGGAGTTGACATGCAAGTCACCAACGCACAGTGGTGCCTAAAAATGATAATTGTTGAAACAATGTTTCATGTGCAAGTCAATTAAAGATGGTATTGGCCATTCCTCAGTTAAGCTGATTTTGAACAAAAGGAACTTTTTTTTTTTTTTTGTTCAATTCAATTTGTTTCAACATTCGGAGCTGTACAATGTCATTAACATGCAAACGCGTTTATTATAGAAAAAGCTAACTTTTGCAGCCAAATAAAAATGTAAAATTAAGTGCACATATCTAACTCACTTTTCTGACGATTTGTCTGCTAAACGTTCTGGTGTACGCAGGATAGATCGCTCGGGAGAGAGTGGGCGGGGACTGAGGGAAGTACTGAGAGGTGAGGAGCTACGTAACGAGGAGAACGATATGCCTTGTCTACGCATCTCCTGAACTGCCCGCTCCCTGAAAGAGAGAGAGAGAAAGAGGAATGGGTGAAATAATGATCTTGAAGGGGAATTTTACCAGTGAGTGGTTTCATGTGAAATGCTCTGTTCTTATAGAGTCATAGTTATTCACAGAATAAAGGGAACCAGATGTGAAGTGTTTAATTCCTCCAAAAACTCATAACTATTACATGAAATGCTGGCTAATACAATGACTGACGCCTGAGATATTGTTTTACCATTCGTTTTAATGTATGGTTTAAATATTTTTTTAAACCATTTGTGCCAGAGATGTACATGCAGGGCACAGTATGGCAAATACTTGCTGAAAGAAAACTTTTTCAGATTTACTATTCTACCATTAACAACAGTCCAGATACAATCTCAAAAGATGCGTGTTGGTTCACTGGTGGTTTTGGATGGTAAATAAAATTGCTATATATATTGTAGACATCTCAACCACAGTAATATAATGTCATTGTATAGAAATCTAGGTCAGTCAGTTTCTCTACAAAGCACTATTTTACATTCAACCACTTTGTCTATTTTAAACACATTGACTTTAAAATGTCATTGATTTAAAATGTCAATGATTGCATTATGCAGACGTTTTGAAATGCCCTTCAAGCTATGACAAACATTTCATGAACGGCTGATCTAAATGTCCCACCTCTCAAAGCGCTCAGTTGTTAGCTGCCTCTTTAGAACATCCATCTCTGTCTGGAGCTGAGAGACTTTGCCACGGAGCTGAGATACTTCTCTAGCATGACCCACTCTAAATAAACAGAAATAAACACATAACTAATTCCGATCCCTTTTAACAAGGTCCTACCAACAGCACAAAATGCCTATCGGAAATGGCCATTCTGAGACCTTAAGTTGATCATCATCACTGGCTACAATCACAAATGTGGTTGAAGACATCAGCAAGTTCACATGTACTCATTACTGTGAAACCCCTCCATCTCTCCCACTCTGTCTCTCCCTCCCTGTCTCTTACGTTTTGCTGTCTGCAAGAGCCAGGCGGTCTTTAAGCAATTTCAGCTCAGACTCCTTCTCGCTGGCACTAAGATGGCTCTGGAACTCCTTCTGCCTGTTAGTTGTCAGCAATGTTTCCAAGTTTCGCACAGTCATCTTCTCGCTGGACAGCTGCTTTTTCAAAAGATCTGTCTCTGAGCGCACGTCTTCCAACTCTCCCGTCACCTGAAGTTAAGGGTGACAGTATACAGAGGAGTCAAGTTCAATTTCTGATAGATGTTGCAGAGTTTCATACTGTGGAACAGTTTTGCTTTAGATGTGTGTCCAATAAAAATGCTTGTTTGATTTCAGCTATGGCATTTTCTATCGTTGAAGCGTCACGCTTGCTATTTCTTTGCAAGCACTATAGCAAATAGACACACTGAAATATGTGCATGTGCATGTATCCACTGCTTCTTCCTCACCCTCTCTAGATCCATGCTCTTGGCGGTCAGCTGCCGTGAAATCAGCTCTTTGCTGGAGTCCAGTTTGACACAGAGTTCTCGTACAGAGGCAAGATCAGCCAACACTGAGGCTTTCTCTGCCCGAGTTGTCTGAAGTTCCTCCTCCAGTCGAGACATTGCCCGTGCCAGTGAGGACACCTGAGCCTCATACGCCTGCAGTGCATTCATGTGCTATACAAAAAGCAAAAACAGAGCCATGAGAACTTCAACAGTGAAAGGAATATTTGACACAATACAAATGCAAACAATTTTCTGAAGGTTTCATCATCTTGTATTGTTCTCACTTTGCCCCACATGTAGGACTGCATAGTATAGTGTGGCTATAATGCATTTCTTGTATGATATTAAATGTAGCATACCGATGGTGATCGCATATTGATGGCAAGAATACTAAATTACCATTTTAACTCTGGGATATATGATTTGTACAGATCTAATAATGGGCATATCCGTTGTGATGCTCTAGGCCTATCAGCCACTCAGTAAGGCTTTCCTGAACTGAACTTGGTTTATTCTCGATGCTTTTTATTTAAATATCTTTATACACTTGACTATAACCACACCTCCTGTATCTCCCGGTCCTGCAGCGAAACTCTTTCTCTGAGGTGTCTGCGCTCAGTGTCGGAGGAGAGCAGCTCTAGTTTAATAGAGTTGTTGAGACCCTCAACCTGCTGCAGTTTCACCTCTTGCTCCTCTGCATCAGAGTGTGCCATGCGGAAGCGCTCCAACATCTCCCTGTTCTCCTGTTCCTGTAGCACAACCAACATATCACGAAAATTTGTTTCTAAACCAGCCTGTTTAATAATGATATTGACGTTTTTGATTATGGTATTGTCACTTTGTTCTTTATGACAGAATAAAAACACAGGTGTCCCATAAAACAAGAACAAGTTAAATGTAATCTTGATCTAGCCCTAGTTTCTTTGAACCATACAAGCACAAATAATCATTGCTAAATTGTAAAGCTTGTATGAACAACCTTGGTCATTCTCATCAAAAAGACAGCAACGGTGCAGCCAATAATTTTCTTCTTGGAAAAAAAAAAAAAATATTGGTGACATGACACATTACTCCTTCATTGGCAAAAATTCAGACTTACTACACCAACTACAAATCTAATCCATACATCAAAGGACAACAAAATTTAATATTTCACTTTTGTACCTTAGCGGCCATCATTTTTTCTATCTTGGCCACCTCAGAGATGTAGGAGTGAACTCTCATCTTCAGCTCGTCTCTCTCTCTCAAAGCATCCTCCATCTCTGCATGGACTGCCTGTACGCAGCAGCGGAGATATACAAATGAATGCGTATACCAAACTGGTCACAGACATTTTTAGATCATCTGCACACACATGAATTCCTTGTTTGTGTGTGTACCTGGTTCTCTCTGGTCATGGTGGCCAAGTCATCCTGTAGTCGTCGGTTTTCTCTCAGGGCTATCTCTCGGTCACGGCTAATTGCTGAGAGCTCCTCTTGTGACTGGTCTAGCTGTCTGCGCAGACTAGCAATCTCCCGGTCACGACTGCTCAGGACCCCCTTCAGCTCGCTACAACACACACAAACACCAATCTTTGGGCAAATTTTAGATACATTTTGCCAATTGTCATATGCACAAATGACTACAAAAACTGTGAGACGTATTATATATTACATTATATAAAAGACCGATTCAGACTTACTCTAAAGAGGTCTCCATTTCGGTTATTGTAAATCGGACTTCTGTCAGCATTTTCTCCTGCAGAGGGTGTAACAGTCAAAAAACATGACCAAAAACCGCCAAACCACTCTTTTTCAAACATGTGGGTTGCAGGTAAGTATAATTCAAATAGGTTGTTCTTTCTTTCAACACCGTCTTGGAATTTGAACTGGCAAAAAAAAAAGCAACCACCACATTTTTAGGAGATCCAATGGCAGTCTTTGAAATCCAAACACAGAAAGTCCCTTGGCTGCAGGACTGACTGATCTTGGCTACCTTACTGTGTAGTTGCTCCTGCAGCAGGACCATGCTTTCAGTCTTTTGGTCCACTGCATCCTGCAGAGCATCCTTCTCACGATCCAAAGACGCTATCGCATTCTGCAGCACTGCTACCTCATCACTCTGAGAGGAGCCATGTCTACTCAGCTCAGCTAAACACAAACACACACACCTCAGCTTCCATTTATGGCATTAGCAGCTTTAAAGCATGCAGTTATACTCTGACTGATATTTGTCAGTCATTTTGGTTTTTTTTTAATATGAATGCTGTCAGAGCTGCAGTAAGATCAGTCTAATTTATCAACAGAATAGTAATATATACACAATGCTTAGAGAAATTGAAGGGGAATAAAGTACATACAGAGAATGAGGAAAAAGTGACCTACTGATTTTGTCCTCTAGCTTCTCTATTTGTTGGTGAGCTGCCTGTAATTCATTGGCCTTCACAGACAATCTGTGCTGAATGTCAGAAAGAGAATTTTCCATCTGTTCCTGAAGCAGCCTAAACACACAGACAGACACAGACAAGCACAGATCCAGAGAATTCTGAACATTTGCACAGTAAAATCTAGCAATTTTGAAAACATAAAAGGAAATAAAAAGAACCACGACATACAACACAATGCCCTGCAGTACCTAAGTGCGCTGTTTTCAGCCCTCTGCTGTGCCTTCTCCTCCGCATTCTGAAGTAGAGCCGCTGAGCGAGCCTTCAGCTCCTCTTCAACAGCCACACGGCTTTCCTTCAACACGGCAACGTGAGTGCGCAAGTCTGCTCGCTCTCTCTCCAGCTACAGTCAAAATACGTAGAAAACACAAATACACAGACAATATGCTAATTGTTGTCATATAATGCATATACAGTCTACAACTACAAAGCACATGATACAGCAATCTGAGTTTGCACAATTGCTTGCATGCAGACAAGGGTGGTGGTACTATCAGTTGTTTGTTGGATGCGAGAACAGTACCATCTGAACAGAGTTCTCTAGTTCCAGTATTTTCATCTCTTCCTGCCCTCTGTCCGTTAGGGCTGAGGTCTGAGCCACCTGCACAAATTACACAAAAAAACACACAGTGGTTATCTAGAGCAGTGGTCCCCAACCCTCAGGCCGTGGGTCATGTGGTACCGGGCCGCGGGCTGCACAAAAAAAAAAACCAAAAAACGTTACCCGTGTTATGTTGTCGGCTCGTTGTTATGAAAATGCTGTTAATAAAGCTGCGAGTACACACTGGATTTACGTTTATTATTATATATTAAAGATACCCCATTATTACATTGGGGTATGTTTTAAAATATCACATTTTTTATGCGTATCATTTATTTATATAAATATGTATATGTATATTTATCTGCCAGCCCTTAAAGGCCGGGCTGTGAAAATAGTTTCTGATATTAAACCGGTCTGTGAGGAAATAAAGGTTGGGGAGCACTGATCTAGAGGAATAAAAGGAAACTTAAACTTCAGACATGTAAACAGATATTATTCATATTCGTAGTTTTGTATGATAGTCAGTTTTAAATGCATTGCTCTATGGTTTAACAAATATTTTTACAATAAAAATGCACAAAAACATACCTTCAGTCTTTCACGGAGAACATCTCTTTCTGTGGTCACTTTGTGGAGTTCAACATCTGTCTTTTCTCTTTCCTCTCTCATTCTTTGCTGTAGCTCAGGAGAAAATACTGCCTCCCTACGAACACTTTTCAGCTCCTCCTGGGCCTACAACCACCACACAGAGAAAGAAAGCATGTAGACATGCACTAGGTGTATGTGTTTGCTATACTGCCACTCGTGGGAGATGGTGAATTATGGCCTGTTACCTGCTGATATTGAGCGCTAAGCTGGTCTCTCTCTGTGGTTAGTAGTTTTACTTTAGTCTGGATGTCCTCCATGTTTTTCTCAAAGCCCAGAAGCATAGCTTGCAGCTCATCTCTCTCCCTGAAGGCACGTGACAGCTCAGTATCTGTGCTGTCTTTCTGCACATAAACAAAGTTGGTAAAGAGAGGCTAAATTTCTGTTCACAATGTATCAGCTAGAGTAGCTGTATTGTAATACCTGGGCATTCCTGATGTATTTTAATTATTATTAGTCAGTGATATGGTGTGACAAACTGGTCTGACAACACTACATGGCCAAGAGTATGTGGTCACCTTTCTAATTTTTGAATTAAAATATTTCAGTCACACCCATTGCTAATAGGTGTATACAATCAAGCATATATGCATATATATGAAGGGTGTGCCCAAGCATACAAGAGCAAACTCAGACAGTTAAATGCTTCCTTGTTTGTGGCAACAGTTTGAGGAGGGTTCTTTCCTCTTCCATTAAGAAAAAAAAGCCAGATCCAAAAAGACATGTTTTGATTCATTTAATGTGGAGGAACTACAGTGGCCTGAACAGAGCCCTGACTTCAATCATACTGAACACCTTCAGCAACATCTTGAAGTGAAAGTGATCATTTGGTCATACGTGAACACACCACAGCACACAGTGTGAACAGTGAAGCAGGGGGCAGCTACGAACACGGCACCCGGGGAGCAGTGCGTGGGGACGGTACCTTGCTCAGGGTACCTCA